>VWPV01013817.1:0-106730 GCA_013389885.1 Geococcyx californianus
AAAAGGATGAGGAGTTGCCCCACCAGAGCTCAGGGATGAGATTTCTAAGTGTTCCCTTGCTATCGTATTTTGATATTTGTGACTGTAAGCCTGAAACTTTATAAATCGTGACAATAACTTAAATTTTTAACATGTTATGGTTACATAATAATGAAAATATCATAATGAAAAATATCTTCCAAGCTGTGTGTAAAATTGATAGTTTTGACCTACTGGAAACCATTATCAGTCAGGAAAACAGCATGACATCTGTTGATGAAAGTTAAGCACGCCTAACTTGCATTTACAGAATTGGTTTAGTCAGAAAGGCAGTACCAAACTCAGACAAGATCGGCGGCAGAAAGGGTAAGTTCTTCAGCCACCTGCTTGACTGAGGTGAGCAGGCAATCTCTCTCGAGAGAAAGCCCAGGAGTGAGCCCCCAGGCTGGTGATTCTCCTGAAACCCCAGAAGCAGCAGCTCCGGCGTGGGTGGCTGAGGTGGCAGGGGGCCAGTCCTGACAGCACTGGAGCGCCAGTGACCGGAGCACCACCAACAGGAGTGGGCAAATAGGTGTGTGGCTTGTCAGAAGGGTGTGGCTTGACAGTTTGCAAAGACAGGGTGAGCAGGCAGGGTGAGCATGGAGGGTGCTGGACCCCAGCCAGAGAAACATGGTGGCCACCCATCAGAAAAATAAGACACCTCCCAGTTGTGCGCCAGCCATGACTGAAACAGTCATTCAAACTAAGCCACAGTGGGTGCATGCTGCCACCCAGGTACCAAGTTGCAGGACATGACCCCTCCTGCACTAGTATTGGATGCCAGCAGCAGAGTCACCTGTGGGACAGTACTTGGGTAGAGGAACTCCTCTGCTTGGTAACCATCTCAGGAAGGAGGTGACAAAGCTAAGAACTATCAGGGAGTGTGAAAGAGAGATCGACTTCTGGAGTAACATCAGAGTAACAACAGGCAGACATGCCTTGTGTGATAGAGGACTTGCCATCATCTTCCCACTCAACTGAAGAGCATAGTTTAGGAGATGGAGGAGAATGTCAGCGGGTTCCTGCTCATTGCAGCCGGCGTGTCTTCCCCATTTCTAACTTGGCCCTGCAGGTTCCCTTGCAGAATGGATATATAGGTCTGCAAGAGGAGCCGAACCCCAATGCTGACAATTTTCACAGCCTGGAAATTTTCTCCAGGTTAATGTACCCAAAGCCATCAATTAAACCTGTTTCTGTAAAGAAGAAGAGGGAGGTCGTAGTCATTGGAAATTCCCTCCTAAAAGGTAATGAAGGACTAATATACAGACCAGACTCATTACATAGGAAAGTCTGCTGCCCACCTGGGGCCTTAGTTGCTGATATGGTAAGGAAACTCCCAGATATTGTTAACCCATGGGCTACTGTCCTCTACCCATCTTTCAATTTGAAAATAATGAAAAGTTGACTAGAAACCTTAGGGTGATTAAAAAGGACTTTAGGGCTTTAGGATGAATGGTAAAGGGTTCAGATGCACAGGTAGTTTTCTATTGTCTCATAGGGAATGGTGAGGGAAGGAGTGGGAAGAGCCAGGAATTAAATGCCCAGCTCTGAACCTGGAATAAAACTTTGGGTTCTTCAACAATAAGTTGGGCTACTTGCCAGGCCTGCTGGCAAACGATGGGGTACACTTGTCCTCAAAGGCCAGAAGGGCACTTTCCAAGAACTTGGTAGGGCTAATCAAGAAAACTTTAAGCTAGTTTGGAAGGGGGAGGGGAACAACACTGGGCTTGATAGAATAAAACATGGGAGGGGCACTTCAGATTCTAAGGGACGGTGTACTAGTGAGGGGCTCGGGTCTGCCACCTCAGTAGAAATGGGGGACAGCACTCCAGGTGGCCCCTCACTACAAGAAGGACATTGAGGGGCTGGAGCGTGTCCAGAGAAGGACAAAGAGGCTGGTGAAGGGGATGGAGAACAAGTCCTATGAGGAACAGCTGAGGGAATTAGGGTTGTTTAGCTTGGAGGAGGTTAAGGGGAGACCTCATCACTGTTTACAACTGCCTGAAAGGAGGTTGTGACGGGGTGGGTGCTGGGCTCTTCTCACAAGTAAGGAGCAATAGGACAAGAGGAAATGGCCACAAGTTGTGCCAGGGGAGGTTTACACTGGACATTAGGAAGAATTTCTTCCCTGAAAGAGTGGTCAGGGATTGGAGCAGGCTGCCCAGGGAGGTGGTGGAGTCACCATCCTTGGAGGTGTTTAAAAGACGGGTAGATGAGTTTCTTAGGGACGTGGTTTAGTAAGGGGACAGGTATGGTTAGACTCGATGATTTCAGAGTCTTTTCCAACTAGATAATTCTATGACTCTATGAAAACTACCAGCAAATACTACCCCTAAGACACAACCTTCCTTTAGCTGGCTGCCCTCATGCTAGCCTTGCATTCCAAAGCCTATGAGGATAGATGTAAGAGTGCAAAGCACACTGCTTTGTGCACAATAAATTATAAAGTGTTGCTAAAACAGAGTCAATTATACCCCCTTTTTTAAAAAAAGGCTGCAGAAATAGTAAGACAATATAAACAGTGAGTTCTAGTGTACTGTAGAACACAGCAAATCCTGTACTTCTCAAAATCATTTTGTAATAATATTCAAATGATATAGCTACATTATTACTCTGTACCACTAGAAAATATTAAAAAAAAAACTTTCATGAAAAATTCCTCTGATTTTTTTTCCGCAGGCAAATTTGACTATGAATTTCCCATTTTTCATTGAGATTAGTCTTTCTTTGTGTATTTATTAGTCTTTCTCTTTAGTTGTTCTAATGTTAGGATAAGGAATAGTGTATAATTGTTCTACAGGAATCAGTCACAAGCATAGCGCATTTTTTTTTATGAAGCAAGTTTATAAAGTATACTAAGCATACATGCTTCTGCAACAAATGATAGTAGTTATTATCATCTGTACAAAGTCTCTGCCTTGACAAGAACAAAAAGAAATGTCATATGTCAGAATCCACATAAAGAAGATAATAGTCCCTCCTCATGAAACAAAAGAATAAACAGCAGTGTACATTGTATTATTCATGGCTTTGAAATGCCCATCATACACATTTGTACACTATATGAAAAATAACTTCTGTAGTATTGTTCAAGTAACTTGTTATGCTGATTTAATGTTACATTTTTAACAATCTTATATTGCAGCATTACCAGTTAAAACATGAGCCATCAACTTTACAATATCATGAATAGGACAGCCTAACTTCACTGACAACTGAACTTGATGATGACACATCTAACAATTGATAGTAAAAACCCTACTGTATATTTTACAAGTATTTCAAATCCTTACAGGTTTTTACAATTGTTTCAAACCCTTACAGGTCTTAGAGGGATAAATGTTTTTGCTACTCTGTTACTAAAAATATTCATGCTTACGTTTATGCCAATGTAAGACTTTAGATGTTTATTTCTGTGGGCTTATGTATCTCCTACATCAAGTAGGACTAGGAAAGTGATTGTGCCCCTGTACTTGGCATTGGTAAGGCTAGACATCTAATACTATGTTCAGTTTGGGGCTCCTCACTGCAGGTCAGATATTGAGGGGCTGATTCTATTATTCTAAGTACTCTGATACATCAGTTATATGACCCTAAAAAAAGTCTGAATCAAGGAAATAAAAATCTCAGTAAGTTTCCTTTACTTATATTTAAAAATGTATTTCTAAAAGTTTTAATAAACAGCAATCACCATCGCATAATCAGTAACCAGGACTGAACCTTTTATTCTAATACTTGCTAACTTTATGAATAATGCTGTTGTGGTCTGGAGGATTATCCATATGCATGAGTTAAGTATCTACAAAAACATCAACAAGATCAAGGTCATAACTTATTGAGTGAGTATTTCCTAAGTTATTTTTGGACCACAAGCACATTATGCTAAAGCATTAGTTTTACCTGCTATATTTGCTGATGGCTTCCAAGAGAAACTTTGCTAAACTGACAAAACAAACCTAGGCTGTCCTAGTACATTTAGCTGGGAGAAAGTCTGTAATGGTTCTTAGTTGTTCTGAAAGACTGACTGCCCTTAATACAGGGATTAAAGTAACATGATTTATTGCACAATTTGCAACATTGTTTTTGAAATCTCTGCAGGATCACCCAACCTGCTAACATAATTTCAGAAACTAGCAGTACCATTTAAAAGAAATGTTCTATTTATTTTACCAAATTATCATGACCAAAAATTACAAGGATCATCCCCCAAGGCTACCTTAAAATGTCTAAGCTCTGACCCACTGTATGTTGTTTCTATACTGAGTTATCTGACGTTTGAAGGATATGCAAAACCCTCACATCCCCAACTTTCTGCATTTAAGCATTTGAAATTAATTCTCAGGCAGTGAAAGGAAAACATGCCCCTATGCTCTGCTTTATCAAGTCATATTATTTCTTCCCTTAACAACACTAATAAAACAATGCAACCATGATAACCTAGAGAGAGCTCTTGTGTTAAATCTATGACTGAGTCTTTCTTATGATGTGATTTCTTGACCTTCTTCCAGATCTCTCTTATATGGTGTGTCAATTATTTGCATTCTTTTCCAGCCTGTTTCTTTCACAGACTATCAAGTTAGTTTATTATTTTTTCACTATATGAGCCATTGATAAATGACACTGGAAATACATAAATGTCTGGAGTTCAAATCAGTTTTGAATTTCACCTTCATATTGTGAACAAGTATATATAATTAAAGTTGATGAACTATACTGAATGAATTATATATAGACAAGTTACTTGGTCAAGGAAATGTTTCATTTTCCTTGGATTTTATGACTATGGTTCTATGCTCTTTATGCTTACAGTTCTCAGCACTTTTGAGTATTAAGTATATGACAGTATACTGCCATATTTTTGAATTATGCATCTCATCTAACTGAAGATAGAAATACATGATGATCTAAGAGGCAGGAAATGTTTTTCTGCACAAATAATGCTCTCCATATCACAATGATAGCCCACTGAAGTTTTCGTTGCACTTTTCCCTTCCTTCATTTTGTTGTCACAGGAATGCAGCTATGCTGGGAGAAAGACTCCATAATGTTTTCTCACTTTGACCAATATCTCTAGGATGAATTGGTGCAAATTTACAGAAGATATTTGTGGCTTAGATTCTCACTGAAACTTCAGAGACATCTGCTCTGAATCGTTTCTACTTAGAAGAATTCTACCCAAGAAAGCAAGATATTCACACTTCAGGGAAGCAAGTGTCCAGAGGATAAATTAAGGTAGCACTGCAAATCCTTCCTTAACATAAATGAGAGAAGCCTGACCTTCATTGTTACATTTTGCTTGGCTGCCACTGTTCTGCAATACCTTAGCTAGAATTTACACAGACTCTAGATATTTGAACTCCAAATTTGGATTCTTAGCATTGCCAGCTTCTCAGAACTCTCCTGAAGTCTTGTGTATTCGTGCCTATATCTACATTTCAGTACCTAAATTTCCTCTTTTTTGTCATGTGTGGTAGAGCTCCAGTGTTGGAATAACAGTCCTTTTCCCTCAACTTGTCAAGTCTTGTGGAATGAGCAAAGGGAGGACTCAGTCATGAAACCATCAGCCTGGCTGAGTGTGGGGTTCAGTCGTACTCTGCAGTGGGGCTATGGGAGCCAGCTGGAATGAGTTGTGTGCAACATGAGGCAGCCCTGGCCACTCCTCACGGAGGCCACCCTGCAGCTCCCCCTCAGTACAGTGCTTTTCCTGTAATTTGCTTGAGCTTAAATCCAAACGTTAAATTTCTGTGTTTTACCTCATGTTCTTGTACTAAGCTTAAAGCCGGGCTTAAAGAAGACAAATGAAATGTCATATATTAGAAGTTTTATAACATACTGTTACTATTGGAACTTGTAACTGAAGCATGTATTGTTACCTTTGTCTTGCAAAAGAGGACTTGTTTTGTATGGAGCAAGCCAGAATGAATTATCGGTGACTTGTTTTGTTTAATCTGATACATCTCCATAAAGCATCCAAAAGCGGTACGGAATTGGCACTTGTGCAAGGCGAGTGGCACTATCCACCCTCGACTGCCCACATGGGAGGAATGAAGTGGCTACCAGTAGAGCTGACCATGAAATCTGCAGTGGAAGACACTGCTATGAAACTCAAACCATGTCATTCCTCTTCTCTTATTGTTCAGCACTCTGGGGCATGGAGAATGGCAGTCCTGAGCTGGCCATTCTTCAGCAGTTCCTTCACACTTAGATGTTTCTCTCACAACTTCTTCCTATGTTTTCCCAGATTCTTACCTGTGGCTGCTTCCACCCTCCAACAGTTCACTTCATTGACCCGTTTTTCTATAACTGATAACTCAAAAGAAACACAGCTGAATTATAGAATACACTCTTTGAAATCCTGAAATATCTACAACTTGACCGGCACTTTTTACCTCCTGCTCCATCCATGTCATTTTCCCTTGTTCTACACTGTCTGATCGCCACAGGTGTTTTAGTAAGTAGTTGCTTCCGTAAGGACTACTTGTACAATGACATATCCCTACTTGTTATATCACCAGCTTTTTTTCAGACCAGTGAGATAGGTGTCTTCCTGACTTGTAAAGTGAAGGTGCTGTTAAAAATATTTTTTGTTCCTAAATACACCAGGATAACAAGGACATATTTAATCTATAAGATTAAATCTCTTGAGGTCTTTTATTAGATATAATGTCTTAATTCATTATCATTCTTTCATCTGAAGAGGCTCTATGATGCAAGACCACCATGAACTCTTCAGTTGTGCAGTAAAATTTTCCATCATTGTATCAATTTGCTACATAACTGTAAAGTTGATTGTGATTTTACAATGCTGGATTGGTTGATTTCCTTGTAAGATCTTTTTGGTTTGCAGAAGTCATATTAATCATTTTATCTTTGCCTGTGAAAAAATAAATGCATATTTAATCTTCATGTATAAATAATGTGCTCTTCTGTATGTACCAAACAAAATGTGATGAATGGTAAGGACATTTTCAGTCCCTCCTTTGGATTTCCTTGTGATGGCAGTAGACAGGAGGAGAATTGAATCTCAGTCCCTAGGGATGCATTACCATTGTAATAGAATTAATGGAGCTGATAAACTGAATAATTCATGATGCAATATATCTTGACAAAACTTTTCAAAAGAATCTGGTTAGGAAGTAGCAATCACTGCCCCTTATTGTTTTTCTTCCCCCTGCCTCTCCCTCCCCATATACTAGTTATATGACTAGTAACATCAGTTACTAGTCATATAATAATGAATAACAATGGTCCTTCTTTGTTTTGCCCCATAACTAAGGAAAGATTGTGAAGTCAAAACAAACAAACAAAAGGAGATACAAGACAAAACATTTTCCTAAGAAAATCACAGTACGTTTCTAATTGAACAGAGGGATTTACCTTTTCCAGCAAACTGACATAGACATGCGTCTATTTCATATAGAGATAGACATACGTGAATTTCCTGTACTCACCACCTATGTGATATACTCTAGGAACCTCTCCTTTAAAGACTATTAGTAGTAGTACTTACATGCTTTTTCACCATTCCACTCATATTTACTCCCAGAACTTTAAATCTGCCTAACCATGACTCAAACATGTTTCAACCAGGGCATACAGGTTTCTCAGGGTTCCAATTTCCAGATGCTTCTCCGATTCTCAGAAAATGTGCAGTTCCCTTAGAAAAATGATTGTGGAGAGTGAGGAAAAGACAAGTCATTGCTTGTTTTGTAAGGTTACAGTTCATCTCCCTACCTCTGTTTAACAATATTCATTACTTAATATGTTCTAATAACATAGAAATCTCCTTCCGAAGAGCTGTTGAATTAGTCAGACAAAACACAAAATAAGGAAAGGATGTGCTTTAAGAAGACGTCATGCTGGAATATGAATATCAATGTGTTACGGGCAAGATGGATGATACCCCAAAATTACAACCTACAGTTAAAAACCCCTCTATGTATATCATAATAGTTTCGCTGATTTTACTTTGACTTCCTTTGGTAGACTACTGTTCATCAATCAAGGAGAAAGTTGATTGCCTGATACCATTATAGATTAAAAGACACTAAATGAGATAATCTTGGTTTTAAGTTGATATAATTTCAAAACCTTTTGAAGACAGAACTTCAACATTACTGAAAGAAAATAAATTATATAGCATTTAATATTAAGTGTATTAGATGATACATTAAATTTTTCTGAGCTGCATGTAGTTGGATAATGTCTGAAGGGGAGGATTAGAATTGTGGACCACTTCATGTGATTTGGAAAATTTATATTATATAGAGTAGAGCTAATTAGAGACATGAAGGTGGAGTTATATCTCCCTTGAGCCTGGTCAATATATCAATATATATCAATATATAATATATATTTACTGCTCTGTTAGTTTATTCAAAAGTTAATTTAGTAATCTAATCAGTAGTTGAAAAGATTTCTAATAGAACAGAACACTTAAATTAACCAGACTAAAGAATTACAAAGTTCAGTGTTTAAAATATATATAAATTTATAAATGAAGACTGAAAAGAACATGTATTACAAAGAGTGAGATAAGAAACAACTGGAATAATCTGTAGGCACATGATGGTCACTTCTAGACTATAAAGTAGGATTATATGTTTTTCTACAATAAATTCCTTAGCTAGTGATTATTCATCATTCACTAGAAAAGATGAAACTATAAATTTATATTTGTTCGATTTACACAGTTTTGTCAAAAAATAAAAAATTTAAATATTTTTAAATATTAGTTGTATAAAATAAAGCTATTTATAAATAAGAACTAATGTACAGTATTCTATCAAAATTGAAAATGTATTTACTACCTCATTAACGCAACCTTCTACCTTTTCTCCTATGCCTGACAACAAGTTAGTATGTAGATTTAGTTGACTAGCTTCCTGATCTACACCTCCTTGTTGTCACAGCCAGGACCAAGTTCTTCCAAGCCTGATGAGGAATTTGTTCCCTCTGCCCACTCTTGCAGACAAGTTTGATCTAATTTAGGTATGCTTTTGCTGACAGTCACATAGATTCCTAAGCGTAATGGCAGTGAGTCACTAATTAAAATTTATCTGGTGTACGTTCTAGCACACAAGTATTTCCACTGATTTGTGTGTTATTTCTATATTTCTCCTGACACACAATGACAAAAAAAAGGGCACATCAGATGGTATGGGTATCCTTTTATTTTTCTCCCCTAGCAGTTAGGTAACAATAAGTGCAGAACTGTTGATATAAACTGTGTGAAAAACTGAAGAAAAGAATGACTGTATTTTAGTTGCTGTTTCATTCCAACAGCGATATTGAAGTTTTTCTGCCCCTGTGTATGTTTTGAGGCACTACGATAACTATAGATGTTGTCTTTTAACTGTTTAGAAACAGCATATAGTAAATTTTCAGCAAAATAAAGTTCTTGAAGCTTCAGAGGTTTAAAGTGTGGATTTTTAAGACGGAGTAGCAGTATTGTCATTTGAACAACTTTGTTCTGTAAAACATACACTGTGTAGGAAATAAAAGGAATGCATGTCTTATGATATAAATTATTACTAAAATTATATTGCATGTGCAAACAAATATTTAGCATGAGAGCATGACCTGCAGTTCTGTCATTCAACCTGTCTCCCAGCAATGAAGGCTTTATCTTACACTTGTAATGGGTGTATTTGGTATCATCAATTTCAAAGTTTTCCTTTCAACCTAAATCTCTCTTGACAATTTCACAGACAGAACTTCTTGTCCTATCATCTTCAGACTTGGATAAAAGATTATTGTTTTCCTCTTTTCATAGTTTTTTGAAGTATTTGAATATTGTTGGTCTCATCATCGTCTTCTGAAGAGTAAGGAATCAAAATTTTCTAAGTAGATTTCTATGATTTGCCTAAATATTCTTAGCAACAAACTGTCTTCACACCTCTTGCGATGCTTGCCAAAAAGATTGGGCCTGCCAAAGAAGATTTCTTTCCAGTGTTGCAGTATCCGTCTTTGAACCAGCTCTTACAGCCTGTAAAGCATATGCACCAGTTCTGAATCCTATTTTTAGTATTAGCCATTATAAGTCATCGTCCACTGCTCTTGTAGTAACAGCATGGCTAGCTTTTCTCAAATGACCTTAGGACCAGAATAATCATATGACTTATAAAATAAAGGGTAAGTCTAATTTATTTTCTCCAAGTGAGTATCTGATTAGGCAATTTGTAAACTGAGGTACAAAGAGCAACAAAATATATTGTCTGTAGTGTCTTGAAGCTTATATCTGTCACCAAATGTTAGGGATAGTCTCAAGAGTTGCTACTGCCCCTATGTTGAGTGTCTTATAGACATCCTCCTTAGAGTGCACATCCTGAGACACCGCCTTTATTCTGCGTGTAGAATCTTTTTTATACTCTTGAGATACATGGTGAGAATGGCAGTAATTTTTTTCTGGGTTATTACATCATTCTTATGAAAAAAAAAGTGTTTTCATCAAAATATGTTTTGTATCAGGTTTCTTTGCAAAGTGAACTTGAAAAGAAATATTGGTCTTTAGGACAGGCTTATAGAATACCCATAGTAAGAGTTAAATGAGAATAGGAAAATATGAAAAGGACACTTCAAAGCTCATATTTTCTTCTTAGTCTTCAGAATTCTGGTTTATTTAGCACTAATATAAATAGGAAGTGAAAAATTTGCTCTTGTCCTTAGGGACTGGGTGAGTCTTTTCCACCCCAGTTGTGCACATTGCTTTCCAGTCTTTCTAGGTCAGATAACTCCTTCCCACAAGTTAAAATATTTCATTAACATATCTTAGGAAAAAAACCCCAAACTTGTTATATTAACATTACAAACATGTGCTGGTGACTCGGATTCACAGGAACTAAGCAAAGCACAGATATGTAACAAATAGTGACTTTGGGGATGACATGATTTCCTCATCACAGTTGTAGGGACATACGTTTGTACTTGAAGATTGCAGGTAGAGTGTCTTAATTTTTTTCATAATTATTCTTGTGCAGTGAGAAGCCAAAACTTGACTTTCTGTAAGTACAGAAATTCTATTTACTTCTGTTATAATGCATGAGACCAGAACAGCTAGCATAGTGCTCTATATTACTACACGTCTCCAGGTATCCTATTGTCCTGCTCTTTGGCTCTTCATTCAGCAAAGATCACTTTTCACCACCCTTTTTCCTCATGTCACAGCTGTGTCAGTTGTCACCTCTCCTTAAATGATGCAAGTGAAACTCCTCATATGAGAAGAGAGATAAGGAATTATCCATCACTTTTCACGTCAGAGCCAAAATAAAATCTGTGGGGTTCAGTACCAAATGAAGGGTAGAAGAGGGAGCAGTGACAGCTTTGATTTGAGAGTGTGACAAATGACACTGAGAAGTGAAGAAAATACACCAGTATCTTGCGAGACTCTCTGCAGGAGCCTAACACTTCCCCATAACGCTGCAGGAGATGCTGTCAGTCAAACTATTTGAAAAACTTATCTCTCTTAGATCTCGAACATTGCCAAAGCTGGATTTTCTTAGTGTAACCTATGTGAAAATGCAGGACAAAAAATGATGATATTCATACCTGGCAGGTTGTACTGGGACCCAGCAGCTACTATGGGCATGGGAGAATTATGTTCTGAAGCCAGTGAGCCAATCAAATCTGTTCGATTTAAATTCATATTTAAGCTGCCAGATACTCTATGCAAGATTAAGTCTCTTTCAGCTAGATTATAAACACCTATCATCTGCTGGTTTGGCATTGACAAACTAGTCCTTTTTTTTTTTTTTACCTGTAAGTTAATTGTTTGGGCTTTACCCTGTCCTCATAGAAGTATGACATATTTCTCTTAAGGAAATATTTAAGAAGCTTTACTTCCTCCCTCTAGAAACCCATGATAATGTAAGAACAGTTCCCATTATACTGTTTCATCAGGGATTTAGATTGGTTTTTTAAGAAAGATATTTTATGTTTATTACTCATTCTTTGTTTCTAAGTTAGATGCAACCAAAAGGACGTGCAATTTTTAAAGCTTTTTCTTTAGCTTTTGTTGATATGCAGGGCACACATACGTTCTATACAAGTAATTACTCTGTTCATAATTTATGCTAATAAATGGATATGATTAGAGGTATTTGGTTGAAGAATAGTTGATTCTTTTTCCAGAGAGATTCAGAGAAATACTATCTGGATGCTTGCTTGAGAGACCAAGGCACAGTGAGACAACCATTTGTCTATCTCTAAGGTTAAAGTTTTTGGTTTTTTTCCTTTTCCACAGCTGTTGGACTTCCTCAGAGAATCCTGTAGTAGGACCTACCTAAGACAGTAGACAAGAGTAAGCAAGTTGATGACTCCAGTAACCTTTGTGTCACATTTTCCGGAGTTTCTAGTATTTAGAGCGTATGCAGTCATCCCCAAATTGTTGTTGCCTACCTGCAAGTGCAGATGATGGTAAATGCAATGATTTTATTTTAAATGATCACTTTAAAATGAGATCTTCTCAAATGAGCGTACAAATTGATACATAACATAATTATTTGCAAATTTGATAAATAAGTATATAGGATTCCCATCATTAAATTTTATTTTTTGAATAATGGTCTTTCCTTGGGGAGTTGCCTTATCTGTGACTATAATGAATTGTCTTCTTAATAATAATAAAACAAATCTATTTTATTAACATCATACTTCAGTTTCATTTTAGTCCTGAAATCCTTTTTCATGCACAATCTAGTGGCCTCTAAAGCACGTTATTTTTTTCTGTGAAAGAAATGTTGCTTCCATGTTATCTATTATGAGAGTTTTCTACAACCTGGACTGGTCTAATGAAATACCTAAACATCTTTCACTTCAATTATATTCCATCTCTAATTAGTATCCTGGACACTATGATTCATGAAAAATATTCATAAGATAGCAGTATTGTCTCCAAGCTATATAGCCACACTAGTTATTTTGAAATGTGTCAATTTGTCCTCTTCTTTGAAAAATCATGTGGTATAGCAGGGCATTTTATGATACTACCTGCAATCATAGAAAAATGTCTTATAAGCAACAGGCGTTCAAATTGCCAAAATTCCATTATGGTGTAATATCAAGCAATTTAATCTTAAACTGATTCAGAATACAATTCTAGTCAAAGTTTCTGAAATGGTATTTCTACCCTATTTTCCCCTGTTTCCAACTAACTTGAGTAATGAATATAGTATAAAAAACCCGCAACACGCTATACTCCAAACAATCAGTCTTTTAAATGCTTGGCTTGTCTCTCCTGTCTTGTTCTAGGCACTAGCTTAAAAAGTTAAACCACAAAGTCTTCTGAGGAATCTGGATTTGTAATGATTTCTGTGTATAGATAATGGGAGTTTACAGAGAATATTGAAATCCCTTCAGGAACATGGTCTGCTTAACAAAGGTAGAAAAAATAGGAATTCTTAGCAGTAAAAAACCTACTAGACAGATTGTATTTTCTTCTCTAAAATCTTGCCTAAAATACTAAACACTATGGATTTGATTTGGGGGACTTTTGTTATGTTTGATTTCTATGCTTGTATTAGTTTGTTTCAGCCATTCAAAGACTAAGCCTATCATCCATATATGAATGTAACCTATATGAATGCAATCATCTTAAACAAACCAGGTCTTTTGAAGAGCATTGCTCTTCAGAAGAGAAAGAAATGTGGATAGCGAAGAACAGGGCTTAAAGGAAAGGAACAGCCATTTACCATTTTTCACTTGAATAAAAATGTCAGGATGGATCCCTCTGTGTTAACCTTCTCTCTCCTCAAATAAAACCCTTGTGGGACTATAATGAAAGGCCAGTGAGAAGGAACTATAAACACTCTCAAGTGACCTTGCAACTGAGATGTAGAAAAACACATAAATCATGCTAATCATTGCCTAGTCTTGGGTGCTTAACAAACAGAATATTTGTGTTTAGGTAACACAGGCTTGTGAAACTCAGGGTCATCCTAGAAAACATGCTTGAGATTTCAGCCCTGCTGTGAGAAAGATCAAAGCACAGTGCAAAACTAGTCTTCTTTCCCCTGTTAAATACAGACAACGTGTCAGGCTACATACTCTTTTTCTAGCAAGAAGTATTGCAGTGCCTCCATTCCTGCTTGCATTTTCTCTGCTCAGGTGCTGTTTTGGTATTGTCCCATACCATGAGCAAGGACTGAGCTTAGCAATGCCTACATTCCTGCTTGTGTTTCTTCTACCTGTGTGCTGTTTCAGAGCGATCACGGCGTGTGAGCAAGGACTGAGTTCCTGGGTGCCTGCATTCCCATTTTATTTCCTTTGCATGGGTGTCGTTTCAGAGTTGCCCTGGATCACCAGGTAATGGGAAAAAAATTATTCTTATAATTTTAATTAATTTATCTCTGGCTTTATTGTTGTTACTGCACTCTACCTCCATTCAGCTCACAATGTCTCTCTGAAATTTTTCCAGAAACTACAATTTTTGCAGGAGAAGCTATCTAAAGACTCATAATATAAGATCACATTTCATCCTAAGCAAACATTCCCTTGAGAAAGTGCATTGTTGATTTTCAAAGAAAGGATGAGTTTGGCTTAAGTTATTTTGTTAGTCAGGTTGTTTACTTTCTGGATCATCTGTTGCCTTCTGTGTGACTTAAGATTCTCTTAATTGATCAGTGTTTATGTCTATCTGTTGCTCAACAGATGTCTTGGATGCTAAGGTCCCCTTTGAGTGCAGTATTTGTTTGTATGTGCAACAATTCCCAATTGCAGAGGTATACTTGTTCTGAAATATGAGGCAAATTAACATTAATTCCACCTGTGCATACTAAAACACCTTACATTTGTTCTGTATGAAACATTCACATTAACAAAGACAGAAAAAGAGTGACATAAAAGATTAATTTTCTGGTCAATATTTCAGAAGACTTTGTCTCTAAAGATTAAGAAATTAGATGTTTTTCTCAATTTTAATATCTTTTAGTATTTTTATAGCAGAAAAAATACTGCACCCATGAAGGTAAAGGACAATAACACGAACATTAGGGATCAGTTATGTGAACAGCAAAGAATCTTCAGTTCTTTGTTTCTCCTAGTCCCAGAGAAATATGTACTGATTTGAAATCTCATTTGGAGATTTAGTTTTTAGTTTCTTCAGCTTACAAGCATTTACAAGCCCAGAGAAATAATAAATTAATAAATTAATAATTTTCCACTAAATGAAAGAAAGAGAACGACCTCTAATTCACTATATCATAACTGATTTATGAAGTTCTAATTTCATGTAAGCATAAAATAAGAAAAGGTGATAAACCATGTAGTTTTCCAACTGTCATTCATGCTGTTAGACCAATTGACTATGAATTTGTTGGTATTCGAGCTTTGAAGCGGTACAAAACCAGAGCATGAGTACATATTATTTTAATGAACAGTGATGTGTGAAATGAATCATAACCTTGTCAACAAGATATTAGTGAATTACAGCCCAGTCATGGTTAAGAAAAGATATGACAAACATAGGTATAGTTTGCAAAATCTGCTAAAGGTTTGTCAGTTTGATATTTCTATCTGAAAACTGTAAAATGAAGAGACACTACAAGCACTCATTAATCAGACATAACAAATATAGCTTCAATACAATATTCATGCACTCTTGAGTTTTTATGAACATGGGGCAAGCCTTTGACTGTCTGTTTTCAATAATTATAACAGCCAATTCTTTCTCTGATAGCGGAGCACAACAGTGGCAATGGTAAGTTCTGTGGCTGAACGTATGTCAAGGAAGAAAGTGTTCCTGGAACCAGGGGAGCTTGTGGACAGGCAGACACCTGCTGGAAACCAGAAGACCTTGCTTCCATGGATGACACAGCAGGGGTGGGAGATCTAAATGGAGTGATACTGCATTCAATACTCAGTTGGCGAGGAGCACAGTGCTGGCAGCTGTAAGTTCCACAGTTGAGCATATGTTTAGGAGAAAAGGGGAGGTTTCTGGAACCAGGGAAATATGTGGATCTGTATCAAGACCTGCTGTAAGCTGGAAAATCTCATGAACATGATTAACACAGTGAGAGGGTCCCAAAGCAACCAGAGGAGAATTTAATGGCCCCTAGGGAGCATGGTGAACAGGACGGCAAACAGGGCATGGTACATCAGCGTGTCAGTTTGCACATCAGTTTGCATAGGCAGGGCAAACAGGAAGAGTTCTGTCACAAAGAGCTGAGAATAGCAGGAGACGTGGTATCCACTCAGCAAAAAGCTGTGCCCTTAGTAACCCTCACAGCCCATCCAGTTGCAAGAATGGATGCAGTCACACAAGTGGAACTCTCTAGGGAACATGCAGCCATCCAGATCCCAGACTGCAGGATGTGCCCAAGTTTTAGGTCAGTATCTGACAGCAGGTTAGCAGTGGGAGAAGTTCCTAAGTAAAGGAAATGCTTAGCCTGGTGATAGAGCTTTGGGAGGAGGAGTCCAATCTGAGGACTGTCAGAGACTCTGAGAAGGGAATTGACTGTTGGAATCATATACCAAATCAGAATGATGATACTGATGAGGTTTTTTTTAAAGAACTAAGGGATTCCTTCAAGTCGTTTGCCGTTGTCCTCATGGGATACATCACTTAGCCAGATATCAACTGGTAGTACCACACAGGTGGTACAAGGAGTTCCAGAAAATTCCTGAACTACCTGGACAATAAATTCATGGTATAAATGCTGCGGGAAATGGCTAGAAAAGGCATCTTCCTAGGTTGGTTGCTAGTTAAGAGAGAAAGTGTTATGGGTGAAGTGGCGATTGGCGGCTGTCTTGGCCATGCAGACTATGAAGCAGTCAGGTTTAAAATCTAACGGGAAGAAAAACAATAGGAAGGCTGTAATGCTGGGTATGAGGAAAGCAGACTTCAGTTTGCTCAGGGAACTGCTAAGTAACGTCTCCCGGAAAAACACTTTTGAAGGTGTTGGAGTCCATCAGTGTTGGTCACTTTTTAAGTACCACCTCCTAAGGGCACAGGACCAAGCAATTCCAAAATGCCTGAAGTGAAGCAGGTGAGGCAGAAGGCCAGCGTGGCTAAGCAGGAATTTTCTATCGGAACTAAGACACAGAAGGAAGGTGTAGTATGTCCAGTAGAAGCAAGGATAGTTGGCATGGGAAGACTACAAGGATGCTGTTTTGTATGGCAGAAATTTGTGCTCCCAAAGCTCAATTAGAGTTGAGGCTGGTTAGTACTGAGAAAAACAATAGAAAGGGCTTTTTAAAGTATGTTAATAGCAAAAGGTAGGCTAGAAAGAACATCAACACATTACTTGATGAGCATAGACGTCTCATAAAAAGAGATTTACACAAAGCAGAGATGTTTAATACTTTTTTGCCTTGGTCTTTAACACCAATGACAGGCTCAGGCAGCTGTAGTGCCATGAGCTAGAGGACCAAGACTGTGCAAATGATAAACTCCCAGTCAACCCGGAATTTGTGTGGGATATGCTTCTCCAGATGGATACCTATAAGTCAGTGGGGCCTGATGGGATTCATACGAGGGTACTTAAAAATCTGATGGATGTCATAACAAGACTTCTCTTAACGATTTTCCAGGCTCTTGGGAATCTGGAGAGGTACCAGTCACCTGGAAGTTGACAAATGTTGTCCCAGTCTTCAAGAAGGACATCAAGGATGACCCCAGTGTCACAGTATCATAAGGTTGGAAAAGACCTTTGAGATCATTGAGTCCAACCTATGACCCAACACCTACACCTACTCCTACTCGTCAACTACACCATGGCACTAAGTGCTTCATCCAATCTCTCCTTAAACACCTCCAGGGACGGTGACTCCACCACCTCCCCGGGCAGCGCATTCCAGGGACGAATCACCCTTTCAGTGAAGAACTTCTTCTTAATGTCAAGCCTAAACCTCCCCTGATGAAGCTTGAGACTAGTCAATCACGCCTGTCAGTCAGGCTTGTCAATCTCACTTCAGTGCTTGGTAAAATTATGGAGAAGATTATTTTGGGAGGTTTGGAAAAATACTTGGAAGACAATATAGTCATTGATCCCAGCCAGCAAGGATTTATAAGGGGAAAGTCCTGCTTAACAAACTTAATTTCTTTTTATAACAAGGTGTTGTGGTTTAAGCTAAATTTGAGTCAGTTTTCTGAATCTAACTAATTCTTGTCTAAGTAACTTCATTTTCTGCATGTCTTTCAGACAGTTTCTCTCTAGAAGTGTTAACATAGGGTGCTGGTATACAGAAAGACCAATGCTTACACTTATTCCTATTGTAACCAAGGCCAGCCTTGAGCTGGAGAAAAAAGGACACACCTCAGCGAGGTGACCCCAAACTGACTAACAGAGTATTCCATCCCATATACATCAAACTTGAGATAAAACTGGGGATCATGAGGGTCCCACTCTGTTCTGAGATGGCTGACGTCCAGTGAGGACTTTATCTGTATGCTCCTAGTCCTGGATCTGTGTGTTCCTGAATCCATTTCATGAGTCCAGCTCCCTCCTAGCTGTGGACCCATTCCCTCATGTCTGCTCTACAGTATTTTTGGTGATGTACAGTAAAAAAGGGGTGTGATCACATATATTCATAAAAATATTTTTATTATTATTATTATTATTACTACTACATTAAACCAGTAGTTTTAGTTTCCCATATCTAAGTCTTTTTCCTCTCATTTTCCTTTCCCCTTTCCCTCGGGGTGGTGGGGAGGGATTTGCAATCCCAACTAATCATTTTTAGCCACCAAAATTGTCTGGGCCAGGGCTGAACTGTGGCACAAATGTACTCATCTTATTGACCAAGTGAAGGCAGTTGATGTAATCTTTTTGGATCTCAGCAAAGCCTTTGATATAGTCTCTCACAAATGTTTATTCTAATAGAATTTTCCTGAATATATATAAACATGATAGAAATATCTAAATGAAAAATGAAGAATATTGTTGCTTTGTTTGGATTTTTTTTTTTAATACTTGCTTGGGAATGTTGATAATTTCTTTCCAGACAGAAATGCTAAATATTAAAATATAAACCTATTGTTTTACTGTGTTTTGTAAATGCTTCCAAAGCTAGTTAAAATTTAGGAATAAAGATCAGGGCGACTCAATTGGCTCACCTTTGTAAGAAGTTTGTTTGGCTTTTTGGTCAATTTGTTCAGTGAGGTAGTTTCTTCGGACTTCAAATTATTAATTAACCTCTTTAAAATTGATGCTTCTCAAAATATTCCTGTTTGTATTCATTCTGTAATTCTTGTAAAAGAACATATATTTAGATAAACTTTTGAAAGTAGAAATAACAAGAGTTCCCCTCTGGTCTATGACAAGAAAAAGGCTGGATACCTAGGTTGTCTACTAACAGTCAAGGAAAACAAATCTCTACCCAGCTGTTCTATATGCAGCTTTTATACTTTCTTAGAATACTAAATGATGGTAGATATTGAGAAAAATAACCTTGAAATAAAACATTTGGGACAAGCAGCTTATTGGAACTTATTTGGTTACAAGTGGATTTTTATAACTCCTTAGAATTGATATATTTTAATTTCTCGGACTGTCACACCCTCTTAAAATGATTATTCTAAAGCATTCACTTTTATGTTAGCCATGACCTACTTTCTATTAAGATGAGTACTTTGAGTATAAATATCTGGTGTCTATTTCACAGACCTTATTCTGATAGACATTATCTATATGCTTTCAGTAAAGTTTTTGCTCTTTGTTTCAATCTGCCTAGGTGATTAAAAGGTTTTTTAATATTTTTTCAGGGAGACAAGTGAGTCAGAGAAGGAAGGACTTGTTAAGGAATTCATATTGCCCTTCAGTAAGATAATTAATCTCTGAAATTCTTCACAATTTTTCTTCTTTGGATCACTAAATATATTCTGTACCACAATGGAAGAAAAGGAATAATAACCTGTATGAGTGAGAAAGTAAATAATAAAATCTTAGCAACTGTTACCATCTGGATGGGAACACGTAGCACAACTTGTATTCACTCTTGTTAGTAAGGAAATATATCTGTAAGAATGACTATACGTCACATCCAGATGTGATTTGTCACGTAGAGGTGTATCATGTTGAGCTTAAGATGATGGACAAGCATATAATTGCTGGCAATTCTATATAGGGCTGGCATTTTGTTTTGCCAGTTGCTGCTCAAATATATAGCGTGCTCCTTCTCCCAAAGAGCTGCTGACCTGCTTTAATCTATGCACAAGCTTGCAGGCAACTAATTTCAGAAAAGGGTTCAATAGACTTAGATAAGTGATATTTCCATCTAGAAAGTTCAGCAGGTTTAAGACAAGTCAGTCATTCATTCAAGTGAGGCTGTGTCATTCTCTAAATTTCCAATTTTTTAGGTTTTCCTTTCTTCTTTCCCTTACTGAAATAATATTCCTAATGATCTACCTTGTCTCCTTCTTGGAGACTCTCCTGGTTGCCTCTGTTCACACTCTGACACCCTTTCCATTGAATGCTTCTGCTGAAAGCGAATGTCTGCTTCTCAAATACGCCCAGTACCAGCCACAGATTCTTCTCTCCTGCCTAATATCTGGTCTCATACTCCACTCCTGGAAACGTTTTTCTGGGCTGGATGCACAGCCACAGATCAAGTATAAGCAAGGTATTGACCATGAATAGTAAAGGAGGTTGTACGATGGCTTAAAGCATACTGAAAAATACCTTTGGATCAGAAATTTCTCCTGGATTGTGACTGTTTAAACAATAGACTGATTTTCTGAATATGCAGGAACTGCTTTCAGCAAGACACAATACTAGGTAAATAAAAATAGTAATTTTTTTTAACCTTTATGAGTTCAATGTTAATTTAGTTTCATTAGCTTTTTCTAGTCCTCACAGCATCAATAGATGATTTAGAAGCATTAAGGTGAATGTAGAGGAGGAAAAAAAAGGGCAATTAATAAAAAATAAAAACCAACCATGAATTTGACCAATTCAAACTAGTTTGTGTTTTTCACTGTATGGGGACTGTTGGTTACAGAGGTTTTTAGAGAGGTGCTGTTTTTTTAGTTCACAGTAAAAAAAGTAATAAAAAGTGCTGTGACTTCTCTTGTAAGAAAGAAGATTTAAGAAACATACAGAGAGTGGCATATTTGATCTATTCAACAAAACTCCAAACACACAAATCTCTAGGTACGTATTTTCCAGAGGGTTTTTGATTAAGAGAGTTATGTAATTTCAAACAGGGATGAGAGAATTTCTGAACTACAAGAAAGCTTTATTTCTGAGTTATTTTAAATCCACAGATAAGCTGTGAGGATAAAGAGAAGAAATGAATTCTTCAAAAGAGAATTTATTTGATGTATTTGGGATTGAAAAAGAAGAAAACTTTTTTGAATGCCATTCAATGTTGTAACAGATTAACTTGTAGAAAAAAAATCTGTTTTCTTAATTGATGATAGCTATGATTTTTTCAAAATGTTTTATATTATTTATTTTGAAATAAAGAGTGTGTCTGTGAAGCTATTGATCTTGAAACTCTAACTTAGCTTGCAGTAGTTGTGTTAATGATATACTAAGTAAAGATCACAAAAACCCTCATTCCTTTAAACAGTGGCACAAAAGGCTATAAAGAAATTACAAACAACTATGAAGCTTTTTGGCGGATAGTCTTATGCTTCTTACTGCCACTGCAAAGTAATATTGCATGATATATTACTCCTTACTTGCATTCTCACTGGATTTTTTTTCCTGATGACCGAAGGCCACTTTTGTGCATCTTCAACTGAGGATGGCTAAAACCCAGGATAGAAATGTTTTTTGTTCCTCTCTTCTATCCCACAGTATGCCTACAGTATTTTTTATTTCCTCTCTCCTTCCTTCTCTTTTCTTCACTCTTTTTCAAAGATGTGTGATTTCAACAGTTAAGTTAAAGAAATTACCTATAAATGAAACTTCCTCAGCAATGGACAAGTTTTCCTTACTCACGCTATGACAACAGTGAGAATGTGCAGGTGTATCTCAGACTATATCATACAGATAATAAATTTCTTGTCCCCCTATGTTAGATAAGTAGACGTCAGAAAAGAACTTAAGAAAGACATTCAAATATGGGACACTAGAAATGTCTGAGAGTCGTAGTTCAATGGAAATAAATTTCGTAGACCCATTACTGCTTATTCTCACAATCTTTAGTCCAGGGTTTACCTTGAAAAAAAAACCCAACCAAATATAACTTTATGCTGGGTCACTAATATATAATAATTTTTACAGCTTTTCTAGCATGATCTATGGATTTACATTGTGTCATAAAACTGTTCTTCCTGGTTGTTTAAATACGCCTACATTTCATGATAGAAAAGTACATAAGTAGTACATAAGTACATAATGAGCTTGTGCCTGTAACTCTTTTTATTTGACAAATTAAGGAAGTCAATTATAATCACCTTTGAAATAGTCCCCTTCTGAGCTGATACTCAGCTGCATACGATGCTGCCAATGTTCAAACCATTTTCTGAAAAGCTGTCGAACATCTCAGTTGTTTTTATGTTCATGTCTTCTACCAGTAAAAATTGGCTCCTTTGAACACTGATTTGATCTCTGGGACAGGTAGAAATCGCAGGAAGCCAGGTCTGGTGAATAGGATGGGTGCTCAAGCACAGTGATGTTTTCATTAGCCAAAAAATATATCTTCACAGACAAAGCATTGTGGGCTAGTACGTTGTCTCGAGGTTAACTCACCATTCACTCTTACACACTGACAATTCTCAACCAAGGGTAAGGAAATACCTGTATTTGAACACATCCACTCATACTGAGTGAAGTTATTGAGCTGAGCCTTGTCTTGCTGTGAGAGGTCAGAACATGTTCTATAACAATCTCTCTGTCTCTCTTCACCCACTCCTGGTTCCCAAGCTGTAGGGTTAGTCTGTTTTTTTGGTGTTGGATTGCATATACATCTATGTAGGAGAAAGAAGCTTTGCAGAAGGAGGCAGTTCCATAGGAGAGAGGATGCTTCAAAAAAGAAATTCAGAAGCAGATGAAATTAAGAGGGTTTTCTTTATCTAAGAGATGGAACCTGATAAGAAAGGATGATTGATTCAGTAAAACACAGTTTTCGTATAGCAACAATACAGAAGAAGCTAAGGGCCAATTCCTAGTGTGACGGCAGAGGCTAAGTGGCTATTGATTTAAGCTTAAAGTCAAGATCTGCATAGAAGAACAATGTATTTTAGTGAACATCTGCCTTCATGAATTAGTAAAACCAAGGAAGCAAAGTAGCAGGAAAAAAAAGTTCTTCTTCAGCTTATAATAGTAATTTGTTACAAGAGTAAAGACACAGGTATTGCATGAGACTTTCAGCAACTACCATAGGGACTTCACGATAGCAGAGCTGACCCATGAGTCAGCTGTACGTTCAATTCTTATCAACATTTTATCGAAAAAAAAAGAAATCAGAATGATATGGGAGAAAAATAAAATAAATCCAGGTGAAACAATATTCTTTTCTAATAATAAATTTGCTTGTGAATTCAAGAAATGTTTATTTCCAAAATGCTTGAGCCGAGCTGTTTTCCAGCAGTACATTTGTTTTGACATAAATAAAATGAATAATAGGGTTGTCTTGACAGAGGCATGGCATCTGGAATTTATAAAAAAAAGAAAACCCAGCAACATTTTATGTCAAAGAAGAAATTTTACACACTTGGAGTGGTGGCTGAGCTAAAAATCATGTAGAAATTAAATAGATCAACTATGTAGATATTTAGTTAACTTTATTTACAGCTATATTAGCATGTGAGAACTATTACTGGTCCTCTCTGAGTAGTATGGACAGTAAGTCACTTAGGACATGACAAGCATAGTGGCAGTGTAACTTTCTAACATGGTTAATTCTGCACATTAACTGATGCAAATTATGCATGACACCCAAATGCAAGAATCTTATAAAATAATGTTACAGAGATCTCAGTTTTCAGAGCAAGGACTTTGCTATTATGTAGTTAGAGAAATTTTCAAGAACTCCATTGACAGTAGGGCAAGATTTTAGCCCTTACAGACAATTTCATTGGAAAGAATGGCAAATGGAGACTTGGAAACATATCCTTTACTTAAATTAGGTAGACGTCTTTTATTTTCATATGTAAAAGGAGGAGCAAACCTTCATATTTCACCTTTACTTTCAGCTTGATAACTCCATTTAAATGGAATATCTAATTGATATTTTCATAGTTTATTTACTATTGAGTCAAATGAAAAGTAAATTTACAAGTGTATAACATCAGCTTTATACAAGAACAGCCTGCAAGCACTCTTGTAGCTATAGCAGGAACACAGTCAGAATAAATGGATGGATTTGTACCTTGTAAACATGTCTCTGTTCCATCCCAAAACCTCAGTCACTATACCTATAATTTTAATGACTACCAAGCCATATTCCACTTGATCTGAGGTTTCATCTTTAACAAATCACTGTGATTGCTTTGATTAGTCCTACTTTCTATCTGAATTAGTTAACACTATCAATAATTACCTTCATTTGTTGTACTTTTCACTTGATTACAACTGTCTAAATTTTAAACTTAATTTTTGTATCTTTTTCTTTGACTTTTATTTTATTTTCTTCAATGATAATTCTGTCTGCAAATCCATCATTCAATGTATTTTCTTTTATTTTTCTCATGCCTTCATTTTTCTCATACTATGGTAACATTGCTTCACTGTCCTCTGTCATTTCTAGTTATTTTGTTTTGCCTAGTTAACTTGGCTGGGTATTTCCTACTAACATCACCACTCAGTGTCACTGCACAGCTGATTGACTGTTCAATGTTGAAATACTCTCACTGTGAAAAAATTCCTATATTTAATCAAAGTTTCCTACATTACAAGTTGTGCCCGTTCCTTTTCTTCCTTTCAATATGTGCCTCTGTGAAATTCTGGCACCATTTTTTCCATATTCTCCCGCTGGGTAGCTGAAGATATATTTGATCAAAATTAACCAATGCCAGCAGCAACGGATATTTTCAAAGAACTGCTTGTGAGCAATTTGCAGAAGTGCTTTGGGGAATATTTTTAGCAATAAAATATATATAGAAGTAATCTTACAATTTCTTGAACATATATTTTCCCCTAGTGCTTGCAGAAATGTATTTGAATGTTTTGTTTAAATTACTTGCTCTATGCATTTTGTAAGCACTTGTGTAGGATTGCTGCTTTTAAGGCAGGAAGAGATCATATGTTAACAGCTTGCAGCTGCTGAATAGTAGTGCTCATCCTAAACACAATTTTAGAATTTCAACACTGAAACAAAAACAAAGTTTAAGAAAGGAAAAATGAATGACAAGTAGTCCTATATATATGTGTATCACAACTTAAACAGCTTGCAATACTTAGCTTTGAAACACTATGAATTGCAAACTTGATTTACATTATTTGTGGTCTCCGTCCTCCTGCTATAGTGCTCAGCTTCTCAGTGAACACTGTACTAGAGCCTCCAGGAATGTTGCTCCTTAGGTTAGTTGTGAGAGGGTTGTATACATGCAAATTGAATATAACATCTAGTAGATTAGGTTTATTTTGCTTATTTATGGTCAAATAAAACGATACTATCAGATACAGATAAAGATGTTTCTAAAAAGCAAGTCAATCTTTTTTAGGTCCATATCCTTGTCATTTACATTTTCTTGACACTTTTCATACTGTGGTGACTAATTTCAGCAGTACTAATTTGTACAGAAATTAATTTTCATTTTGTTTCATTCATAGAGAGGATAGCATCAGAGTTACTTAATTTATAAGTGGCTAAGCTCTATGTCACATTATCTTGCTGTGAGACAGGCCTTAATCTTTCTCAGTGTATTTTTCCATTTTATTATCTGTTCCTCTTGCTTTATTTCTCTCTAATCTTTATATGGCCTATTTCACAGGAGTATTTATGACGGAAAATACATAGTCTTTCCTATTTTGCATTTTTTCCTTGTAACTTGATGATCTTTATGATTAGGGTTATTTAGCTTGGAGAAGAGGAGGCTGAGGGGAGACCTCATCACAGTCTACAGCTGCCTGAAAGGACGTTGTGACAGGGTGGGTGCTGGTCTCTTCTCACAAGTGACAGCGATAGGACGAGAGGAAATGGCCGCAAGTTGTGCCAGGGGAGGTTTAGACTGGACATTAGGAAGAATTTCTTCACTGAAAGGGTGGTCAGGGATTGGCACAGGCTGCCCAGGGAGGTGGTGGAGTCACCATGCCTGGATGTGTTTAAAAAACAGGTGGATGAGTTTCTTAGGGACATCGTTTAGTAGGGAAACAGACACAGTTGGACTCAGAGGTCTCTTCCAACCTAGTGGTTCTATGATTCTGTGATTCCATGATTCTATGATTCTATGATCTTTAGGACTGTTTCTGAAATGTTTCCTATTTGGTTGATTCTCTGCCACAGATCAGTGTTACGCTGAGCAGTGGAAGCCATCTCAGGTATAAAAAAAATCCATGTGAATAATCTTACACAAGAAGTAATTTCGTTTAAAATGCAATAGAAAAAATAAGTTAGTTTACCAAGTAGAACTTGTTTAGATGAGGATTTCCTCCACTTTACTATGTCATCTGGAGGGAAGAGGGTATAGCTGAGGGCAATTGGGAACCAGAAATCTGACAGTGGGAAGGTTGTTACAGCACAAGAGAGCATTTTCCTCCACTAGGAAATTCAATTTATTCTCTGAGGCACTTCTACTCTGGCTATGTCAAGGAATGTTTCATTTTGCTTCTGTATTTACATTGTCATGATCTGTATGTTAAACAATCTATAATCCTAGAGGTGATGGTATTTACACAGAGTGCAAGAAATGCCGTTGATGAAAGAGATAACCTGTCTCCTCTAAGGTATGTCACAGAATCACAGAACAGTTCGGTTGGGAAAGGACTTCTGGAGGTCATCTGCTGTAACCCCACTGCTCAAACAGGACCATCTATAGTCAGTTGCCCAGGACTATTCCCAAACAGATTTTAAGTATCTCTAAGGAGGGAAACTCCACCGTTAGTCACCCTCATAGTAAAAAGTTTCCTGACATTCAGAGGTAACCTACAATGTTTCAGTCTATGACCATGGTCTCTTTGTGTTGCCACTGAGCACCACTGGAAAAAAGCCTGCCTTCGCTGTCTTCATTCTCTCCCTTGGGATGTTTATGCATTGATAGGCTACCCCCACGAAATTTCACTTTATTTTTTGTTTCTGTTGTGAGTTAGCCCATGCATAAAAAAATTGGTTACATTAGCTGTTGCAGTTTTAATATTTCCCCCCACCCAACTTCATCTTAATTATTGTTTCTATGTCACTCACTACATGACTGAGGACTAACAAGGGAAGTGCAGTACTTCTGAGTGACTATCAGATGGCTGATGTCTATGTCTTCTGCTGTTTGCCTGAAAGTGTTAATGATGATTGCACATTGTTGCCATTCTGAGTCTTGAATATAGACTAGCTAGGTAGTTCGGTATTTTCACAATAAATATGTAATTATCAAAATAATACAAAGCTCATTGATAACAATACTATGAGTTCTACATAGAGATTAGATTTTCTTCTACATGGAGATTTCATTGATAACAGCAATAGTCCAATTTACCACTTCCATTTCTGTAAACTGTTTGGTTTGCTACAACATGATGTTTTGATTAACAAATCAGATGATATGAAATCAATAGAAGATTTCATATTGATTAAATACTGCCTTTGTTACTGATGTTTTTGAGGTCTTTTAAGGACCAGTCGACCTTTTGCTATTTAATATTCTTACCAATGACTTGAAGAAAAACAAAACTGCTATTGATTGAATTTATAGTATATGCACACACAGAGAAAGGAAAGTCAAAGAAGTAGCATTCAGCAGGGAAATGTAGATTGTTTGATATGTATAATATAAATACACAATTTTCAATTCAGCATAGCCATGTCACATTTTAGTCTAACGAAGTGTGAATAGACATCATGCATTGAGGCTCTCTTGAAGAGCAGCTGATCTTAAGACGTGTAACAAGTCACATCAAATATAAATACTCAATAGAATTCCACATTGAAAAGGAAAATCTGAGACGTAAACATCAGGATATTGAGGAGAAATAAATTATGCTATCTCTATAATTCTCCCTGCACGGCTGTTGTTTCTGGTTCTGAAATCCACAATTTAGAAAGGGCATTGATAAATTGGAGAGGATTAAGGGAAAGCCAGAAGAATTATTAAAGGACTGTGAGGGACTCAGGGAGATCAAACTGTAAATCTAGCAAAGGAAAGGTTAAGATCTGTGTCTATAGCACTCATAGCTCTTCACAGCTGGATACTCATCAGTGTAGACCTTTGTGCTCACTATCTTTCTTTGCTCTGTGAAAGGATATCCTGCCAATTTTCTGTCCTTTCTGAAATGTCTGCTACAAGCATCGGTATCCCTTTCCAGATGTGGCACCTCATAGCTGAGCTGCCTTTGGTTTTAGGTTCATGACTGACAATCTTAGCTATACCTTTCCCTGTAATCCACATACGTTGTTTACATGGGTTTGAAATAACCAAAATAGTTTACCAACAGCCTTGCAGAGATTTTGATCAGAATCATTTTGCTTTATTTACTGCACAGAACATCAGTCCTTGGCAAAACATTAAATATCAGTGGGGTTTTTTTGTTTCTGCACTTGCCTTAGAGTTCACTGCGAGGTGGCCAGTGCACCTAGGATCTCTTTTGAGCATAGGATGTCTCTTCTAAAATGAGCCATCTGATAGTTCATGTCTGCTGACTGTGAGTAGTGTCCTTCTCATTCCCTTCTGTTTTAATACAGCAGACCTGTACCTCCTCTTGCTCATGCCTATCGTTTGAGAGTGACTGAGAGTGTTGCAGGGAGGGAAACAAAAACTCTGGACATACCTTTCAACTTTTGATGTATGTATTCTTTAATTCCCTCTAGATAAAACCATCAATGACAATGGATTACAGAGCAGTGCAAGGGTTTACTGATCTTCTAGGTGCAACCATCCCCAAAATCAAAACCAAACACACACCTACACACTTTGACTTTCACAAAGCTGGGATTCCTTGCTTTTCTCCCCTGACATTGTTTGGACTAGCAGGCTACTCTGTGATTCAACAGAGCTGCGGTGTTCCTGTGGGGGCCTTTAGAGGTCTGATGTCCCACAAAAGCTCCCTGCACAAACCAAATACTCTTGTTTTCCACTGCTGCTGCTCTGTCCTACAGCATCCTCACGCATTATTTCATGCTCCCCTTGGTTCTCTGGATTGCCCCAGCCAAATGAAATCAACCTGACTAATCACTGAGTGTTGCTTCTGGGCAGATGTTTAGTGACTTTTCCCTGGTGTAGTCTTAACAATGAGAAAATTTTTTCACATTCAGTCATATGATGTTGACGAGTAAGCTGTCCTTCCAAGAGCATATATGGGGATAGGACACCTCCATGGTGAAAATCTAATATTTTAAAAGAGTCATTTCCTGAAACTGACTGAATGATGAGATCGACCATATAGACTAGCTGTTCTGTTAATTTGACTGTTTGCACAGGTAGATTATTCGGCTTCTGCTTCATTGGTTTCTATTTTAAAATAACATTTTCCTAATTTGTTGGTTTGTTTTATTTCAGGGTTATTTCCTCTCAGAATTTCTCTTCAAAACTGAAGCATGAAGTTCGTAGATAAAAGTATAAAAGCCCAACAGCGATAAGAAATTTGCCCATATGTAAAGATTACACAGCAAAAAAAGAAGAAATATTGTATTCTACATTGAATTTCCAACTTGCTAAGTGTGATTTGAATGCATTTGATAGGAAATTATATAAAGAATAAAAATTTATTGAGAGGATTCTCAAATCTAGCAGGAAAATACATAGTGAATTATGAAATATGGAAGTTGTGGATAGATACATTCAAATTAGAACTAATTCTCATTTAAAAAAATATTAGAACAATTTATATTCCAGTTCAGCCACAGATATTAATTCAAAGAAGTTGTATGGCTTATGTAATAGAAGCAGTCAGACAATGTGATCATAATGGTCCCCCTCTGGCCTGAAAACTCCCTGAATCTATTAAATAAATGAAAAAGATATTGGATTTTTTTTTTGTCATATTCCCTGTTTCATCAATAATGTCAAGTACAATTTACCCACAATTGATGTTTTACTAACCCCAGTGTCAGCAGAAATGAACCATCACCACACTTACCTGCCCACTGTTTTCCCTTCCTCTCCAATTGGCATTTATATTCCTGAGATCTCTAAATGAAACGATTCAGTTTTTAAAAGATAATGAGATTGAATCATCTACATGTAATTAATATTGACTTAATTTTAAAAAGTAAAATAACTTTGGTATTTAAAAGATGTTTAAAAGTATATTAGAATAATTTGCATTGGTTTTCAGCCTGTTTCTTATAATTGTATGTTGCAAAGGCCTTTATTCAGAAAACAGAGGTCAAAACGTAACAGTTCAACCATGTACGAATTAGAAGGAACAAGAATACCTTAAGAAGCATACAAACTAAGCTCCAGGTCATGCATTATTCCAACCACAATGAAAAGGGTTTTTTCACTATGCAGCCCTTTTACAGGTTCATAATATTCTGTGGAATTGGTTTGGGTAACAAATGTGAGATCAGTCCCTTCAAATATTTATCAGGTGTGAATTAATAGCTCTGGTTCAATCTGTACCTGGTTTTATTTAGTCAAATATTTTAATATTTTTATAGATTGGTGTGGTTTCTTATGTTTATTTCAGAGTAAAATTATCCTCACTCTTTTCATTATGCACATCATATCCCTATTTCAAAGAGACCGAAGGAAACCATCCATAATTTCTGCAGAGCAACTCCCTATAACTGTATTATTTTGGGCATCTGCTGTTCTCAAAGGATCTCCCTTGATTGAAAGCCCATAACTGCCTTCAGACAAGTGCTCTAGGGCCTCACTGACCTTACCTTTGAAAAATAGCACTGTCTAACTTTGCAGATCCTACCTAATCTCATTTTGGTTCTATTCTCCATGAATTATTCTTCCCCTCTTCGCAACAGCCTTTTATGTAAATGAAGATTGTTACCTCCACCTTCACTCTCTTTTTATAAGACCAAGGAATTTGCTCATTTTTCTCTATAGGTCATATTTTGCAAATTTCTTACTTATTTATTTACACTCACTTGGACTAATTTTGGTTGATCTACATCTTCTTTGAATTGACATAAACAGAGCAGAAGGTTTATACTCCTGTATACTCCTTTCAGTGAATCACGACTGCTTAAAATTTTGCTCAAAATGCATTGACTCCAATGAAGAACTATCATTTGCTTTTATAAATGATTAAAAAATTCTCTAGAGCACTTCTTTTGTAAATAAAACTTATATTTCCAGCAAAGTACAGCAAGACAAACTTCATTTTATTGAACTTTATGGTATAATAGATTTCAGTATCTCGAGGCATATGTTGACTTGCACTGTAGCAAAACAGCTACAGCAATATTGCAATTTAACCACTTTGTATAGTTATAGTAGTACAAGTAAGAGCTATTCAAAATGTAGATTTTCCTGCTTCTAGCTGCATTGTCATTTTCCTGTGACACTTCTCTTCTGATTAGAACAAATTCAACTATTCTAGATCCTCATGAATTCAAAGAAAAACAAGGTAGACGTATAGAACTGTGATAATTTCTTGCATAAGAATAACAAATATAATTGAAAGAATATTCAACTTTTTGTGTTTTCTTTCACTACTTCTAGTATTTTATACAGTCTTCATGAAGAGTCATTAGCACTGTCTTATAACATGAAATTATAGGTTTGATTAAACACTATATTATATTTCTGTGTTAAAATTAAGGAATTCATAATTTATTATTCTTTCAAACATTTCACATTCTCAGAGTTTCTTTTCCTCTTTTTTAATAATGGAAGAATTTCTTATGTTGAAAGCAATGAACTTTATCACTCTGTGATATTCACATCATGCCACAGTAACATTGAAAAATACTATAATATAAAAAAATACATAGAAGTGTAAAGTGAAATATCATTGCCAACTTTCCTAAAAGAAAGATCATTGTTTTAGGGAAATTGTCCCAGATCTCTAACAGATGTTGCCAGTGCTGATTTTCAAGACAATGTTCCTTCTGGTGCAATTTTTGAACATCCATTCCTTCCTTTGGCGTTTCACAAAAGTTCAGGGCAACCAGGCTCACATCTCTAAAACTTTGAAGCTGTTACTTGTCCAGTTCACTGAATTCCTTGTGCTGGGCTGCAGGACCTCTCCAACCTCATACGAGGAATAGCAACAGCAGGAGGGGGAGTCATCCTCTGACCAAATATTTCTTTGTTTTACATTATGCTGTAGTTTTCTTTTGCCAAAAGCAGTATTCACTCATCCATGTCTTTGATATGGGATTTAAGAATTGTAGAGATGCTGCAGTAGTCCTCTGGGAATAAATGCAACTCCAGAAATTAAGTGCCAAACAGGGGTCTGCTAAAGAAATCTCATGGAGAAAGAAAAGAGAACTGACAAAGTTTCTTCCTACCTTACAAAGTTTTAGTTCTGCTTATCTTGAGCTTTCAAGTGATTTGCAATACCTACTTTGCAGTTTTAAAACTTCATTGTTTTATCTGTCAAACAGTGAGTGATCACAGCCCTCTGACAGATGTTTCTTTCCCTAAGTTGGTTCCATTGAAAAACACTTTTTTGCAGGTAGGAATCAGAAAAGTTTTTAGAGCGATTGAAGTTCCTTTAGCAAAATGCTTAAATGAATGTTTAACATCTGTTAGACGTTTGAGTTAGAAGTAAAAAACACACATTCAGACTAAATTTTATATCTTTATGAAAGCATATTCTGTTAATTCATAATTTTTCTTATAATTATTAAATTTTACTAATAAATTAACTTAATAATGATAAATAAAGCATGTAATAAAGCTAAAACATTGAATAGAACCAACAAAGAAACATATCTTACTCAGTTAAAATAAATCCATGATTCTTTTTTCTTTCATATTAATATTTCTATGAGGACTAATCTATTCCAAGTCAATGCTTAAAATCTCATTGTTGCCAATAGAACAAATGCTTTCAAACTTTATTTTATAAACATATACCAGGAAACATCTAGAAGTTAAACATATAAACATGGCTATATAATTAAAAACTTCCTACCATTTTCTTTTTTTTATTAAAAAGTAAAGGCTCTAATTATTTCTATTTTTCAACTTGCTTACTGGGAACCCGTTGATTTATATGTGTGTTCTGTTTGCTCTTACTTTTCAAATCTCAGCAGGAAAATTTTTTAGTCAATTGTTAAGAATGATTAAATCACAGAGTCTTAGCATACTGAAATGTGTTAAATTAGAAAGAAGAACAAAGCTATCGTTGTTAAACAGGTAACCTGTGAGCTCTGTGACACTCTTTCATTTATGGACTTTGTTACTCACAGTATGCCCTTCTACAATAGAAAGAGGGTTTTCTCTAAAGACTGCATTTCAAAGACTTATGTATCTATGACTGAAGAAAATTATTTCTTCTCTCCAGGTACACATTCCTGAGAAAGATTAATAAAGCTAGAGAAAAGATACTATTCATAAGAAATCACATTCTAGGCCTCCTATGCATGCATCACAAGGTTGTGCATCAGTGGAATGGGAAGGAAATAAAATCTTCTCCCTAGAAATCATTGTCTAAACAGTATCTGTCTAGAGTCTCAAGAAGTATAAATGTGCTTATCTTTGCTGGAGTTGGTGGCATTGTGCCAGCGTAGGCCCTATGTGGATCTGATCCCGTAGTGCTGAAATAATACAGCTCTGGTTATTGAAGTTATGAGAATTCTAAAGAACAATCCACAGAAATATTCTTTTAATCTCTCCATGTAGTTCTCATTAGCATCCTTTTCAGCTCTATGAAAATTGTTTATGATGTTTGAGTACATTGACTTTTGAAAGTATATATTTATCATTATCTTTCCACGTGTCAGAGTCAAAGCTCATTTGACACATCAGGTAACAAAAACCTCAAACCCAGTAAATCTGAAAGTCTGTGACAGAAAATTTGTATTTTGTATATGAGCTTATTCTTCTAACCTCCAAACATTTCACTTAACAGATCATTAAAGTAAGATTTTACGCTTCATTTTTTTTTAAGCTGTATTGCTATTTGGTAGCACTCCACATGAACAGTCTCCTGCGATATTCTACTGTTTTGTACATGTATATACTTGAAAAAAAAGTAATCCTAGAAAAACCTCCCTGTTAGGTTTTATTGGATTTACATGACAAGGTTTTGGTACTGAGGGTCTACAGGGGTGACTCCCGTGAGCTGATAGAAGCTTTCCCTATGGCCAATGAAGCCGATACCTGTTGGATCCAAAACAGACCAGCCAAAGGCCAAACCAACCAGCAACAGTGGCGAAACCTCTGTAATAGTGTATTAAGAAGGGTGAAAAGTTGTTTCACAATAGCAATTGCAGCCAGAGAATGAAGAGAGAATATGTGAGAGAAACAACTCTGCAGACACCAAGGAGGGGGATGAGATGCTTCAGGCATCGGAGCAGAGATTTCCCTGTAACTTGTGGTGAAGACCATGATGAGGCAGGCTGTCCTGCTGGAGCCCACGGATGTTAATGGTAGAGCAGGTATCCATCTACAGCCTGTGGAGGAGCCCATGCCAGAGCCGGTGGGTATCCAAAGGATGCTGTCACCCCGTGGGAAGTGTATACTGGATCATGCTCCTCTCAGATCCTAAGTACCTGTGGAGAGAGGAGCCAATGTTGAAGCAGGTTTGCTGGCCGGACTTACTGTCCCTGTGGGGGCCCCATGCTGAAGCAGTCTGTTCCTGAAAGGATCCTGTATCCTGTGGAAGAGATCCACACTAGACCAGTTCACGAAGAACTGCAGCCTGTGGGAAGGACTCACATTGGAGAAGTCCGTGGAGAATTGCCTCCTCTTGGAAGCACCCCACACTGGAGCAGGAAAAAAGTGTGAGGAGAGCAGCAGAGACAATTTGTGATGAACTCACCACAACCCCATTTGCCATTCTCCTGTGTCAGTGGAAGGAAGAGGTAGAGAATTCAGGAATAAAGTTAAGCTTAGGGAGAAGGAAGGGGTGGAAGGAAGGTATTTTAAACTTTGTTTTTATTTCTCATTAGCCTACTGTGATTTGACTGACAATAAATTGAACTATTTTCCTCAAGTCAAGTATGTTTTGCCTCTGAGGGTAAACGCTGAGTGATCTCCCTGTCCTTATCTTGACCTATAAGGTTTTAATTATGTTTTCTCTCCTTTATCCAGCTCAGGAGGGGAGTGATGGAGTGGCTTTGGTGGGTACCTGGTGTCCAGCCAAGGTCAGTCTACCACAGTCCTCTTTGGCACTCAGTGTGAGGGCTTAGGTCAAGAAGCAGCAAATATTTGTTTTGGGTTATTTCAATTTTTTGTTTGTTTTACCAGAAATAATTTCATTTAGTAAACATCTTGCTGTTTAGTTTTTTAAAAAAACCAAACCTACAATAATGCAAACCTTTCAGAAAATAACTGTATTTGTAAATAAATAGTATTTATTAACACGACATTTAGGGAAAATATCCAGATGTGAACTTATGATGCCCTCCAATTTTGAAACTATGCAGATCCTATGGAGGCCTTGGGTCTTTTGTGTTCATTGCTCCAGAAATAGCTAAAATTGCACTATTAATGTGTTTGGAACTACACCTCTACTGTCAAGGCTAAGGCACTTGCTGTAAATCTCTGAAACAGGATCCATAAACCAAGCATTCTTCAACCCACATTCCCTGTGGAAATTGATCCGGTCAGCAGTCTTTGGGCATGCTCTTGCCACACATCACTAGAAGCTGAGGAGGATGTCTTGGCATATAAAATAAGAAGTGGGTTGCTTCTTTTTTCAAACAAGAAGGTTATACTCCCTCGCTGTTCAAAAGCTAGTAATGGATTGTCGAGAAAGTAGGTAACCAGAACCCAGAGCAAGGATGAGGGCAGAGAATAAGGAAGTTACTTATTTAAAACATTATTTGTAAATTCTCAAAGTTTGTGGGTTACCTGTAAGGTTCCACCTATTGGCCAAAAATACATTAATTATTATGTAATACAATCTCAACATTGTTTAAAATGTGCAACCTTAATAGCACTATTAAGTGCTATGGTAACTAATGGGCATCTTCAGGCACAGGAAATTTATTTTGTCTGTTTGGTTTTTTTTAGCCCTGTTTAACCTCACCCAGTACTGACTGTGGATGATATGGATCAGTTTATTCTTCCAGACAGAGCCTTAACCCCAGTTTACATTGTATGTGTTTGTGCGCACTCTGTGTGTGCATTTTTTCTTGTCCTGTTGTTAAAAGGGCCATACTCTTGGAAACGTACGTGACAATGAGGGGACAAAAAAAGAAAGAAAAGGGAACTTTACTGCAAACTGCAACACTGACCTAAGAGAGCTCTGAGTCGTGCTGAAGTGTTTCACCCAATGAAAGCTCAACATAAAATTAAAAATCACTAGGAATAACATGAAAAGTCACATCCCTTTTTTGCACTTTTTTTCACTCTTTCCTAGACTTTAAATATGGTCCTGCACTGAGGCACGACATTTGAAGAAAGAAAGCTATGTTTCATTCTTCCTCCTTCGGCTTTGCAGCTGCTGAGCTGCTCATTTTCCATTAATGGCTGATTTTGAAAAGACATGGGCAACGCTACACAAACAGGAACCTTTTCTTTGAACCACTGGTGTTCAGTGGCAGGTGGGCACATGCTCAGAGGAGAGATGTATATTCAATAGCTTCAGCAGTTCTCAGTTTAAGCAGAGGTGATCTGTTTGGCACTAACGTTATGGCTTTTTGCCTGTGGTTCCAGAAACATCTAACTAGGAAAAGTAATAAGCTATCAGGGATGACAATTTCCTAAATGACTAAATCTGTATGTGGAAAAGAACCTTTGATAATGTCCCCATGGTCCAATAAGGAAATCAAGGAAAGCAAATCAACTGATACTTCAAACACGTACAATCCACAAATAATAGCACTCAGAGCCACAATTCATTTAACACCTCATCCAGGTCAGTTGCATCTGTATGTTTTGAGAATATGATAATACAAAGCTGACGTAAAACATACCCTTAGCTATTATGTTAAAAATATTTTAAATATGTTTTACAACTTGATACTAGGCTTTTGACATATTATTTTGTTCTTTATGCCATTTGTGTTAAAAAGATTATATTGTACAGACAGCTTCTTCTTGCTCGCATGTTTCTTGTAGTTCTTACTTTGAAGTATTTATTGATTTTAGACTGACTACTGATCTTTTCATCCATGTCAACATATCAGCAGTTGGACAGGCATAAGAACACTCAAAAGTACATTAGGCTATGTGCAATCTGCCTGCTGCCCTATCTATGGGGGCATTCCTCAAGCTATTTCAAGGCATCTCAAACAGACTAAACTGGAAGAATACAGAGTCTCACAGATTTGCATGACTGGCCTTGAGTCTACTGCGTGGTTAACTGACCTGATCTTCAAAGACCTGGAGGCATTTCTCCCTGTGTAGTACTGTTGTATCTTCCAGCATGAGTGTGCCGACCTGACATATAACAAACCTTTACAATACAGTCCATTAAAGAAGCAGTGGAAGTTGTCAATCCACTTAATCTGAAACCACATCAAAATAGCTAAGGTGACTTTGGCAGTAAGCCAAATAATATCTCATTTTTGTCATATTCTTTCATTTCATCCTGTTACTCTCTGGGAAGAATTACGTGGGCAACAGAGCACCGCTTTAAGACACCAGTTCAGCGACACATCTGAGGTATAATTGATTAGAATCACTCAAACTAAAAAGTATACTTGAAGGTAAGAAAAGTTTTGCTTGTCAAACTGAACTTTTGGAGTGTTATTTGGCAGATACTTTGGCTTCTTTTTTTTTTTTTGGTCACCTGCTGTTCTGAACCTAAACTAAGTCTTTATTGAGAGATTCATGCAGGACCCGTTGCAGCCTTCTTTAAGCAAAAAAAAGTCTTCAAGAGCAGTATTGGTAAAGGGTAGACAGATATCATTCTGAACCCCTACAGCAGGGTGAAATTCAGGCACATTCAGCAAAACTTAGGAGAGAAGAGTCGATTTAAATAAAAGTACTTGATTGCAGAGGCACTGTTAGTCTATCATTGAAACCACAGGAGAACAATCTCTCTCTGCACAGTAGGAAGAGAAAGAGAAGATCACCATATAAATACGGTACTGTTATCTCGTGCTATTATCCAGACCCTTCTGTCTTGTGGTGCTCTCCCTAGGTGTTAGGTCAGCTTACATGTTCAGAATGTATTTAGGGATTTTATAAGTATTATCAGAGTTCTCTTTGAACAGTACTCATTCAGCTGACCATAAAAATTCATTCCTAAAGTCCATGAAGTGTTGATAAGCACCTAAATTTATAAAATGAAATAACATTTTTTTCCCAAATGATTTTTTATTGCTTCTCAGTGGTTGTGAACCAAAAGTGCTGCAGTTCGCTTCTTAGTACAGTTGAATAAACCTAGCTTAAGACGTATTTTGTTTTAATTTTACCTCCAAGATTATTACACAGTCAAAACAACTTGGCCAAAATAACAAGATAACAAATCAGATACTCAGGTGCACTCTGAGTTGCAGCTTCCCAAAGTGGTAAAACCAGATCTCAATCTGTTCAGATCACAATCTGATACCCTCAGGGCAGCTGCACAAAATTACAATGGAACTTGGTTATGATCTGACACACTGTAGTGCCATGGAAAAGAAATGTAGTGAGAAGTGAAAGAGAGAGAGAAATAAAAGAGTAGCAGGGGGGAAGAAAAAAATAGTCGCCACTCCATGGGCTTGTGGAAAATGTGGTCTTCAGGAGCACCTAGTCCTACAATCTTCCTGCAGCACATCTACAGGTGGATTCCATAGGGTGGTGGGTGTGAGTCTGCCTTCTTGGCAAGCTTCTATTTATAGGGCAAGTCCATGCCCTATTAGCATATGAGGAGTGGTCTTGCTGCAAAAGTTCTTGAACTGGAGCATGCGCAGAAGCTTCTTTGGGAAGGTTCTGGAATTGGGTCTTGGGGGCTAAAGGGAACCCCAGGCAGTTCAACAGACCCTTGCCTGAATAACTTCTGCCTGAACCCTCTGGGGCCGCATGTGCAGTCAGGTGGGAGGGTGGCAGCAGCTGCTGCACCTCCCCTCCTCCTCTGCAGCAACAGTCAGCCGGTCAGGAGCCACAGCACTCAAGAAGATGTTAAAGACCATATGAGTCAGTCAATATTTAAGATGACAATACAAGTAGTCAATCTTTACAAATAGTCATATGGAATTATATAACCAAAGATCTTGTCTCAAATGAGTGTATGAGGACAGGTAAGTACCATACAAATTTCACTAGGATGGCCAGGTTTTTCTACAATATTTGGGCAGAGAGTTTAAAAATTACTGCCTGAATTAATGACTACTGAAGAAAAGATGTAATAACACTAAGATAGCTCAGAAGATAGATGAAATCTTACATCTAAGTTTATATGAGGTAAAGTATTTTATTTGTTATGTCTTGCTTAAGTCATGATCCTGCCTAAGGTAAATTTCTCGACTAATAAAATTAAGATATTGGAATTTCAGAGTGGCTTAACATTTATGCATGTAGCATTCATCTTTACGTAGGAAATTGGATGTGCAATATTTATTGTGTAATTTAAGTCCACCTAATGCCAATAAGAACTGAACATTACTGTTCGATGACAATGTGATGATTTAATGTGTATGATATTATTTGGGAACAAAAAAGTTCAGCTATGTACATGGTTGTTATTTTAGTGAAGAAATTACAGACTGAATAGATGATTTTAATATCTAAACTTTTTTCTTCTTAGAGTAGTTTTCCTCAAAAAATCAATTAAATCTGGCAGAGTTAGTGTATTGGGTTTACATGGCAAGGTTTTTGATAGTAAAGGAGCTGCAGGGATGGCTTCTATGAGAAGGCACCAGGGGCTCCTCCACGTTGCACAAAGCCAATGCCAGCTGGCTCCACAATGGACATGCCACTGGCCATAGTTAAGCCCATAAGTGATGCTGTTGGCCCTTCTGTGGTAACATACTTAAGCAAGCATAAAAACCATTGTGCAGCAGCTGGGAGAGAGGAGTAACTGGAAATAACCTCCATTCCCTGTATCTCTGTACCACTTGGCAGGGGGCATGGAAAGAGGTAGGCCTGGGAAGAAATGGGGTTTGAGGGAAGGTGTTTTCAAACGATTTTTTATGTTTGTTTCACACTATCCTACTCTGATTTTAATTGACATTAAATTAAATTAATTTCCTGAAGTAAAATCTGTTTTAACTGTGAGAGTAATTGGTGAGTGATCTCCCTGTCCTTATCTTACATATGACCCTTTTCATTGTATTTTCTCTCCAGATCCTGCTGAGGAGGGGGAGTGAAACAGTGGCTTGATGGGCACTCCAGTGACCTGCTGAGGTTAATCCACCACAGCTAGTATCAGAAATTTTCCCTGCATTCTAAATATTTTTAAAAGTAGACATTACACTTCAAGTATCTGTCACAAGCTTTTACATGGATACACATGCACACGTACATATGTGTGGATATAAAGGTACCACACAGGGATGTAAACATAGCAATTTCAAAAGGTCAGAAATACTGGGGTGTAATCACAAAACATTAGTACACCCCAGAATGGCAGAAAAATTCCTGACAGCATGTGGTGTCTCACTATTCAAACATTATGTCAAGTCATACATGGCATACACAGGACTGTAACACCTCCTGGTTAATGTGTCAAAACTTGTGTCAACACATGCTGTGTTATTTCTAAAAGTAATGAACTTACTAAAAAGAAAAAGATATCACTATGCTGTGACAAGCTTGATCCTTTGCTAGTGCTCTTCCAGTGATCTCTGAATTACTGTAGCACTGAATTGTACTTAGCCTGGAAATACCCCTTGATCAGTTCCGCTCAGCAGTGTTTGAACATCGAAACGCTTTTATTTTGAGGCACCAGATATCTCTGCAGCTGGTTGAAAGGGGAAATGGGTATTTTGACATAAAGGACATTGTGAGAAATAGTGTGTGATTTTGAAGTGCAGATGACAATTGAGATATTTAGCAAGGGGGACAGAAACAAACTAACACCACTGACACTGGCAAAGCTGACAAAGAAACAAATTTTTGAGTCAAGCTAGAATTGTCCCTTTTAAGTTCAATCTTACAAAATGTGGCTGTGCTGTCCACCAGTACTTTAAAAAAGAGTAGCTGGATAGTTCTACAGGATGAATCATAAATGATTAATGAAGATCTTAGTTTTTATATCATGGAAATTCTGATTCTGTGTAATACTCTTATGCAATTATCTCATGACTTTCTAAGTTTGTTCACATCTATGCATTTGATAACTAAATGTAATGAGAGAAAAAGAAGTGTATATTGATACTCTAATTTGACTTTGGAAATCCTTGAATCATTAGAAATATTCGCTCTGCATTATTTAATTTTCTTTACTTCCTCTGAAAAATGGTAGGGATAACAATTTGCCCATTCTCTTTCACTGTATTCATCTAAATGACTTTCCTAGGATTAAATTGATGTACATTGCTGTGCTAAGAAGGTTTAGGCTTATTGTTCCTTGCTCCATGACAGTGTTTATCCCACCATATATGCATACAGACCCTACAGACATCTTCAGATGTTTTTGTGTAACATTGGACACTGCCATACTCTGCTCACCTCCATCTGCCTAAATGACTGATGCGTGTTGGTCCTGGAACAAATTATCCCCAAATCAATTGCATTCTCCTTCAGCTTGTCTTTAGGATCTCTTGGTCAATATGAAAAATCTATGTTATACTTCCAAGAATTCACACTGCTTCCATTAATACTGGCCTAAGTCACACATCCGTAGCATAGAGCATTTATTTGTCAGGCACAAATATATACATTTTTCCCCTGTCACTCATTAAAGGCTATTAGCTATCAAAGCTGCCTGACCATTGGCTATGGTCTTTTCTAAGTTAATGGTATATTTCTTTCTATAGGCCACAGTGAGGATTACATTTTTCTTGAAGCTAATTAATCAAAACTGTATTGGACACTTCTCTAAGAGAAGGACAAGTCTTTCCTTTGCTTCTCCATTGATTTTATGGATACATAGCTGACTGATTTGAAACAGGTATATATCTTTCAATTAACTTGAATTCAGTGACAGTCATCTGTCTTTAAATAAGAAGAAACCCAATGTAACTTCCTAAAGAATTTATTTTGACACATTCTGCACTATCAATGTATTGCTTGTCAAAAATTTTCTTAGCAGAATAATTTATAGATTCATTTTTAATTTCTGAATCTCAGTAATAATCAGTAGTCCAGAGCTATGAGGAATGTTTGTATACGTAGTGCTACAATTTGTTTTTCTTTTCTTGTAATAATGCACACTTAAGGAAATAATCGTGTTACTAGTCACAAAGAGATACTTTATATAATCACATTTTTATCACAGTAATCAGTCAACATATTGAAAACCATCCTGTCAGGTTATTTAACATGGGAGTGCTCTGAGTGGGAAGAGTGCACTGTGACTGTTCAGCCTCACTTGCTTAATCTTCAGCTGTAAATGATCTTAGTGAAGTACCTTCTTGCAATTTAATGAGGCCAAAACAATCACATAAAGGGGGTTATTTTTGTTGTTTTGTATTTACTTACTTCAGTGAAAAAGTCACCTCGCCTTTAATTACATTTTCATTCTTTCTTATGTTTTCTTCTTAAAAAAGTCATGATGAAAGAATTATATGCTCTCTTTGGTTGCGGAGATTAGAAGTGTTCAGGTTTTTTTAATTTTGGATTCTCTTTTATTAGTAGTATTTATTTTTTATTAGTATTTATTGTTAGTATTTTATTAGTAGTATTTATTAGTATTTCTTCTATTATTAGTATTTAATAGGGGTTCGTAAGGGTAAGACTAGCATGGGCCTTTTCCCCATAGAAGGTAACTGCTAACATATCCTGGTGCAATGCCCGTGCCAAGCTCAAGGGAAATGACAGAAGCAATGCCTATACCAGTAGCTGAAACAATGCCAGAAGTGTTTGGCAGAAATGATGCACAATAAAATACGTACGATTTTTAGAATTTTCTCTCTTCTCATTTTTAATCAAACAGCAAAACCACCCTCATACTTCTATTGTCTTTTTCTCTGTTTCAGTCTATTGTTCCTTAAACAGACTAATGGTTCACTCTGCTCTCAAGAAGTCATCTCCTGAATGGTAGAGAGGAAGCAGCAAATGAGCTGGCAATGACAGCAGCTGTTGGGTGATGAATGGGAGTTTCCTGTCTTTCATCAAAGCATTCATTCTCATCCAGATTTCAAAAATTCTGTGAATAACACTTAGTAGCTTCCTATGGATGTCTGGAAACAACCTTTCACAAACACACACACACATGCACACACACACACAGATGCACACACACATACACAGAGTGTGTAATAGCAACTTGGCCAGTGATTTACTGTAATTGAATTTGCATGGTTCTCTGTTTTCATGGAATGCAAAATATGATTTTCTAATTTTAGTTTAAGAGGTGTGTATTGAGGAGCTCTTCTAACTCAAGGGTACCCACTTGTCCCAGTGGTTTAAAGCCAGTATTGACTGCTGAAGGGTGACTGTTTCTTGTGTTGTAGGAGGTTATTCCTCTCTCACCTACAAATAGATCTGTTCTTGAGGTGCAAGTGTAAGTAGACCTCATGCTTTTCCACATGCTGACAGACATTACTGGTCAGAGAAGTTTCTGATTCCCTGGCCCTGCTGTGCTAAATAACCACAAGATGTATGAGGTAGTGCAGTGGAAGAAGAATCACATTGCTTGGATTAAAAATATTATGAAAAGCTCTATTTTGTTGTTGACTTCAAGTTGTTTTCCCCTTGCCAGTGATCATGGAGGAGATAAATCAGATGATCTGAGAGAAGTGATAGAATTCTGATAGAAAACTAAAACTGCTGTTACAGCTACATTGGAAGTGCAGCATTATCATCAAGAGAAGACGAAAAGAGACTCATGCTTCCGCCACATGTTTTGCTTCCGATAACACTGTGGCTCTAAAATTTTGCAGTAATCATGAACGGTTGAATGAATGAGTAGTTTAAATTTTGTTTTGCTTAATTCTGGAGTGTTTTGTCACATTTATTTGATGTACATTATAATGACTCTAGACTCACAAAGAACTTGTGGTAAGACTTCATACTATTCTATCCTGTGAAATTAAACCATGAAGCTAGCTAGAGTTCCTAATTTATACCTATCTGTATTTGAAAATTTTCTCTAAACCAGCTGTTTTGCATTGGAAACCTGGGAAAAAGTTATGTTCTATTCATCTCTAGATGAGAAATGCACTTTCAGTTGATGAAAAATTAATCCATTCTAAGGTCTGAGATCTATGAATAAAGAATACTATATAAATCTCACACATTACTGTCATTGTAGTTTTAGGTATATGATTTGAATGGATGCGATGGTAATTTATTTTAAAAAGAGACAGTCTCCACAAACTCACTGAGTAGCTAGGATTAACTCATGAAATTTGGCAGTCTCTCCATAGCTCCTTGTGTTAGTGCATGTTTTTATAAATGACCAAAAGCTCAGTGTAGGTTCATATTAAGAGTCCTAAACAAGATTGATGGCAGTGCTAGTCAGTGCAATTTTTACACATCACTTGTATTTATTTTTACATCGCCTATTTCTTTGGAACAAATTTCATTAAAGTTTTCTGAATCAACAGAACATTGCTGCCTTTCCTCCACAAATGTGTACAGTCTTTTCCTGTTGTAGTTCTAGATTTTGATCATTTTAAGGTGCACTTTGATGTTAGGCAACAAGCATTTTCAATCTGCTTAGAAAGATTACATTACTTAAGCAAGAGCTGAAACCATCTTTGATTCTCTTTCTCACCTTTCTTCTTCAACAAATTTTAATTGCTTTCAAAAATAACTATCTTGGAGTGTTCTTTAAGTGGTTTTATTCCTTTCTCTTACGGATATAATTTTTAAAGTGGGGAAAAATAATGTTCCTTTATATGCAAAATTAGAGATATTAACCTGTTTGCCTAATTGAATTAAACCATGTGACATGCATAAGCAGGATTTTCAGTTATTTTTCACTGATTAATTTAGAACGGTTATTGCACAATATTTTACAACATACAGTTTAATGTGTAGAAAGCGTATTTTTGGTAGTTCATTTTTTTCCACTTCTGTTCTTTGTCAGTGGTGAATGGCACACTTAGTCATCTACTACTCTTCATAAGTGCTTCAAGTGGGTGATAAAAATCTGTGGCAAATAGAAAAAGAGGGTCAATGACCTTGTATATAGTGATAATTCACTTTCCCATTCCTTCTTTTCAGTACATAGTCCAATCATTTTGGACAGTTCTCCATGTCTTAACTAAACATTGTGCACGGGTCACTTAATAAAACTCTTACTGTTTCATATTTATAAACATAACAAGTTTCTAGACCAGAGCTCTAGAACTAGTTTCATTGCAATGAGTCTTAAACTTTTATTCTACACAAATTGTATGAACTTTGGTAAATGAGAAACATCCAAATTATATATGACAGAAGACTTCTACCAAAAGAGAAAAAAGATTATCAGTATGAAAGCTTGTAAACTGACTAAATTAATGTATTTCTGAGCATCAAAGGTAATTGTTTGGGAATTTTCTAAAAGCAAATGGGAAGTAAGAAGCTGACAGACACCCATGGATTAATATTTTTCTTCCAGATAGAAGGAGGAGAAAGTTAATTCAGGACAGCTGCATTTGCCTGGATTTGAATTTATCCAAAGTTCTGAATATTTTGTTGATGTTTTCTTTAGTGCTTTTCTATTTCTTTTATATATATGACAACAGATTAAGACTTTACCTGTTCATGAAAAGATGAGAGGGCAGACTCTGTCAAAGAGTCCCTCCCATTTTGCTATGTTCGCATAGTCGATTCCAACCTTGGTTGCAGTGAAAACGTTACTTCACATCAAGGATTCTTCTGAAATACTGTGACACAGAAAGGACTTCATACCAAGGTATAAGGGCTTGCAGCCTCTAGCTGCAAGAGTACTATACAAGAAGAACATAATTGTCAACTAGCTAGCTGTTAATTTTCTTCCTAAACTGTATAAGCACTTCTTTATCTACCTCAGTCTAAAAAGTCTAAGAATTTTTCTGTTTATGTTAAACTAGTACAGGCAATCAGTTAAGGATGCTTGCTGTTAATAATTTCTTCAACCACAATATAAATGTATACATATGGACGTATGTTGTCCAAAATTTATAGGATAATTTACCCAGTGTGCAAGTCAATAACACAGAGAGTCGAGGAATCGAAATCTGTTCCGGTTTGAGCAAGGTAGGGTGCTAGCGTAGTACTCTCACAAAACTGACACACCTCAAAGTAATTTCACACAGAAATTATCCTATTCTTCATTCACAAAACTCTGCTTATAATCACATTGGATTTACGTTCATTGGTTATCTCTCTTATAAATTAACACTCTATGCCTTACTGGCTAATACAATGCTCGTTTGCTATGTAAATTAGCTGTAAAGTTTTGAGTTGAAGGATTTCGTTTGTTGATGGTCTGTGAGGCAACGATCGCAATGTCCCTTGCCACAGTTACCTTTGCCCAAGTTTCTTCAAAAAATCTGCTGAGTTCATGCTAGTTGGCAAACCATCAGCTTGGGGTCCTACTAAGACAATTATCTTCCAAAGATAAGTCTCTCGATTTAGGTCCTTCCATATTATTTTTGTTGAGACTTTACATTGGGCCCTTACAGCAGCATTAGCTGGTTTATATTTTCAATTGTATTTTTACTTTTCATTCTCTTATATCACATTTAGACTTAGGGCATTGCAATAGGCTTTTCTTTTCACACAGTCATAAACCAATCTCACTGGTGTTTCCCAAAACTGATGTACCAATTATTTGCTTCCTTACATTCCAGCTAAAACACAGAGTTCCCAAAGACTGAGGTTTGGGGTTTCTTTTTTGAAAAGAGAAAGGACTGCCTGGGAAATGGATTACAGAGGAAAAATACTATTCTAAAAACAAGACAAGGAGTGTTTTCTAGTTATTTTAGAAAAGAATCTCCAGAGTGCAGACTGTGGCTGCACCTACTGTCATTGGCAATTGCTGGAAGTGTCACATTGAAAATGAGTTTTCTCCATTTCAGCATTGAATATACTGGCATGCTAGGGTACCAGAAGATTATGACATAGGTGGTCTATCATAAAGCCAGACAATAAAAAGTAAGAGAAAGGTTCTGGTCTTTTACCCTGTTTGCTTGAGATTTAAGGTTCCAAGAAACCTAGGGTGAAAGTCAGTGTGTTTCATGGAGATCATCCGCAGCTTGTGAATATTTGACTTTTCAGCTAGGAAGTACCATTTGTGCTATGAAGCACTTGGGACATCAATGAAGAAAAATCAGAATCTGTAACCATCAGAATCAATGCATTTCATATTTGTCAGATTGGTTTGCATTTGAGTAATGCCAATAAAATAATGTTGCTTTGGTATGAAGGGACCATACCGAAGCAGTCATACTGATGTCTCAGAGTAGACAGTATGTTGTCAGACAGCAGGTATTGCAGTACTCAGAGAAAAACATGTTGAGCTGCCAGGCAATTGGCATGTAAAGAAATAAGAGATTTTTGTCAGTCATACACTAATATGCATATTGTTTTAAAGGAAACACATTGTAATCTGTTGCAAAAATAAACATGGCAAACTCAGGAATCTTACTATGAAGCAGTGGAAAATTCATTATTCTTTTGTTGCAACATAAGAAGCAGTGACTTAGAAGGAAGATCTTATGCAAGTATTTGTCTTTGATGGGAAGAAGATGGACAAAGGCACTCATAATCTGTGTTTCATGGGTCTCTTAAGAACTTATTTATGTTTTCACGTGGGGAATTGCAGCAGAAATACATAACAGAGCAGGATTTGGGCAGTATTGTCCCAGGGTTTTGATTTTCCACACTTGGGAAGAATAAAGCTGATTTATATTCCTCATATTATGTATTTTGTCTTAAAGCAGTCAGTACTGACATTCCGGACCTCATCCAAAAATTATTACTGAACATTGCATATTAATATTTTCAGACAATATATGGCACTGTTATTATTTTGCTGAAACATACTTTATCCTCTCAGTTTCTAAAACTGTTAAAATGCGAAATAAGACCGCCACAATTTAGGAATAATTCTCCGTTTCCCTGGATATAACTATTTTATTTTGAGAACCTTCAATTTGGGATAAATGCACTGATTACAATTTCAATGTCAATTATAAGGAGTCTTGTAGACATAGTAAAACAGGCATTTACACTATGTTAGGCACTAGCATTAACAGAAGAATTGAACATTCACAAATCAAATCAGTGACCTTCCTCCAATGTATAATAAAGAAATCAAAAGTGCTTTCAGCCTCAAATGGCCAAAAGAAAATCAACAAGCAATTACTGCAAACAACTCAGTAGTTGCATGACTCAGTGGTTCATTCAAATTCAGGCCAAGGAGACATGCAATAAAATCCATCTGCTCCAAATATTGTGTACAGCTTTGCTAATACAGGAAGCAACTTTCTCTGATGCTGTGTAGATGACAGTGTGAAATGACACCAATAACCAAGAAAAGTGTTTAAGACATGGAAAATTTAAGATAATGAAATGCAAAGTTTCGGTTACATAGATTTACAATACCATTAGGCTCACAGATAAAAAAAAAAAAAAGACAAGATATGAAAGAGAAATTGATAATTATTTTTGAAGGTGAAAAAATAAATGTAGATTAATCCATTGAGGACTAGAGCGGCAAATAGAATCGAGAAAGTTTGAAGAAGTAAATTCAGAGGTAAATTTACCATTCTACCTAAAATGAACTTTATGAAATTAAATTTTGAAACAGATGAAGCTGTTGGGGCATCTAAACTATAACTGAATGATAAAGGAAATAAACCAGTTTAAAAAAATATTTCATGCAAGTTTCAACTCCAGGGAAAGGCACTCTGTTTCTATACAAGCTTCCGGACTCTTATTTGTGACTGATTTTGCTTTTGGAATTGCACTCTACTTCTACTGCAATTAATAATTTAAGCAGCATCTTCCTCTCAGTCTTCTTTTATCATGAACTTTCCATGTGTCTTCTAGGTTTTGGTCCAAACTGACCTTTGTTCACTTATATAGCTTTTCATATAGTCTTTATTTATTATTTAGTGTATTTTATATGTATATATTTTATAGTTTGTTTTTCATTGTCGCTATTGAGGAAGTCTTATACATTTGTGGTATCTCCATTCCCCTTTAGTTTGGCATGTTTGAGTATCTGCCATCTAAAAGTCAGACAGTCAACACTAACTTTTAACATATTTAGTCATTTTACTTGCCATTAAATTCTAATAAAAATAATCATGTAATCATGTTTGACATTCTGTGTAAAAAATAATTACAATCAGTACTAGAACTGAAATATAAACATGGAACTTTACTCAATTCTTATTCTAAAGAGAAAAGTCATGTAGCATATACTACGTATTCTTTTTGGAAAAAATGCTATTTTAATGGAAGTTTTTGAGCTGGTAGAACTTTATTCTCTATTTTGGAACCCTTAAATGACCATTTTGTTTGTTTGTTTGTTACTTAAAGATCTTTTTCTTGTTCTGTGACTGCAAAGTGAAAGAGTAAAGTTAAGGCATTTTTTTATCTCTATTTCTCTTTGTCAGTTTATATTCTAAATTTATTTTCCAATTTTTATTTATAGTAAGGGGTAGAGAAGTGCAAGATGAGGCCTAAACCCTAGCCTATACTTGCATATAATTTACAGTATTTGCTAGCCCTGATAATAACAGAAATTACAAATTTTGGGGCTAAGTGTAAATGACACAAAGAAAAGAGATATTCTCTCTTGTCTATGGCATAAAACCATAAAGTTACTACAAATCTATAAGATGTAACTTACTGAAATAACAAGAAGCTCACTCAATACATTCCACAACTGTGAAATACTCTTTACACCCTAACCCTATGTTTTTTTCCAAAACTCTTTCCGATTACATTCGCTCAGTTTAACTACGTAGTGGGAGGGTGGGAGATCCGGAACAAAGCCACAGTGACTGGGAGAGAGGGACAGGTAAGATGAGGCATCTTTTTTCTCCTTCCCCTCTGATCTCCTGGCCTCCGTACTCCTGTGAAGGTGGACTTCTTCCCATTTTATGAACTCAGGGGCAACACCTACACCACGTGGCAAACACAGCTCACAGAGAGCGGTGCAAATCATGTCTGTCACTTGTTTGACTGGGACGTCACTGAAGCATAAAATTGCCTGTCATCTCTGTGTTTTTGCATGCTAACTAAAGTACAGAGGCTGTTATATCCTGGATATCAGCATGGGTAGAAAAACTGACAGTTTAAGCATAGATATTCTCTTGATTAATGTATGTTAGAAAAAACAAATTTTTTTAAAAATTTTATTTCCTCATCTAGATTTATCAGCCTTACACCAAAAGACAGCCTTTTCTTGAGAAACATCTCCTGAAGCAGTCATCTTTCTTCTCTCTAATGCAGCTTTTGTTCTAGTACACAAGCAGATTTTTTTTAAAAAAAATCATACAAGTTATGAGTATCGCTCATGCTTTGAGCTTACAGAAAATGTCTATTTTCTCTCCAAGAGATAAATAAAAGAGAAGAAAACTCTGCTGTATCATATTTACAAAAAATATAAAAGAAATCCAAACATGAATCTAAGGGGGGAAATTTTAAAAGGTAAATTGAAGATATTACATGCTTTCCATGGGGAAGAGGAATTTGGGCTCTTGCTGTCTTTGTAGCTTTGACTCTGTATTTCTCTGTTTTAAACCAGGTCGATTTACTTTAGCAGGTATATTTTCAAGTATCCCTCGAATTTCTAGGAAACAATACAAATAACATATGCTACTGTGTTCTGTTTCTGTGACAAGGATATCTTCATCTAAATGGCACTTTTTGCCATTATCAACCATTATGAAGTTTGGCAAGCTACTGAAATATATTAGAAATATAAACTTTGCAAGTTACTTCATTTGTGAAGCAATTCAGTGAAAATGCCACCTAAGAAACCATTTAAAAAAATAAGGACACTTTGACATATATACTGTTATTGTTTTCAAAATTGAATTTTGTTGCATCCAACTTGTGGCTAGACCAAAAAGAGCAGAGTAAGAGATTTTATCAGATTTTAATGTTGCCTGGAGTGAGTTTTAAAAGGTTGCATAGTGTGTGTTCATCTTCTAAGTATAATGCAGTCAAGAATACCTGGAAACAAAACAAAGACATGCTTATATTGTGATGGAGGCTTAAGAAATAAATAGAAATTATTACATTATTGATTAATTTTAAATGGATCCATTTCTACTGTGGTCATTATTTCATTTAATTACTCTAAGACTAGAAAAACACCAAAATAAAGAGTATCTAATATAAAACCAGTGGCTTCTGCAGTAGGATAGAAGTATACTCATCTCCAAATGAGTTATACATCTCCAAAGCACTTTCTTACCATGTGCAGAGCTTATGATTTTTCTCATTGTTCAAACTGAGACTCTTGATAATACTTACTGCAGATTTTTTTGCCTGGTGAGAGTCCAGGTAGCAAACGCTGTTTTACACAACTACAGTTATAGATAGATATTTTCTTAATGAACATAATTTTGAAATTTCTATATTACATTCTGCGTATTTTGTGATTATAAATGCCTCAGGTTTGCTTTCTAAAGTTTAGACAGTAATGCATTGTGCAATTTTTCTGCTGAAATCCTTCCTTTTGGGTAAACCAAACCTGACAAGGAACCCTGAATGTTACCAGCGGATTTGTAATGTTTGTGGATAGTGTCATAGGGCATACAAGTCAAGCTGTTGTATGCTGTTGTCAGCTTTCTCTCCCCTGATGTGGAAAAAGTTGAAAGTAAGGACTTGTGATCTTAAGTGAAGAAAATATTCAAGGTGATTGGTATGAGCAGAGATGCAATGGGCAGGTTGAAGTGCAATGCCAGGAGAAAGCAGAGTCCTTGAAAGTACAGTACAACCAAGTGAAGTATATTAAGTTCCTCAGTGGCTGCCAAGCAGCTTCTTTCTGTTTGGAAGAGCTAGCTATTGCTTCCAAGAAGTTCAATCCAAGATCCTCTTGTTTCTGGCAGTAAGCAGCTATGGTGTGGCTCCCTGCCTTTATACTTTGTATTTTGGAAGCTGGAGAGAAAATACATCCCTGAGAAGCCTGAGATAGCCTGAAAATGGTATCTGAGAGGGCATATCTCTAGATACTTTTGTTGTTATTGAATATATATGTGTGTGTATATACATTAATGCACACATTAATATAAACACTATATATGTGCATTTTCAAATAAATTGTATGTATATATATATCATATATGCATATGTCTGTGTTTCAGTTAGGAAACTGGAGACTACTGTCATGGAGATTTTGAAAGATTAATGCATCCTGCCTCTTTCAACAGATCAATGCTTGATTTACAGTCATTAATGTCATGCTGTTAATGGTTAGTTCTTAACTGCTCTCAACTATTATCAATATGTATACGGTACAAAACATTTAGTCCTTAACACTTATAACAGTTGTATATTCACTTATAAACTGGGAATATATGATACGAGGGACCTGACTGAGCAGTTAGTATTAACAGTTGCTATTGTTGTCTTGGCCAAGGCAGTTAGGTTTAAGAGCTCCTTCATGAGAGAAGACTGAAATTAAATAGCCTTTTACCCTCCTTCTCCTCTTTCTTTTCTCATTGTTGGTGCTTTATGCTCCTCATCGTCTGTCCTGAAGAACAGCATATGATCTCATCTGCTCTTGAAATAGTGTATCTTATTTTGGGGACCAATGCTTGCTCTTGTTTTGCCAGACTTCTTTCTTGCTTGGCCTGTGGAATCATTCCAATTCCATTAGCCATCTCTATTGCTCTTTCTGGAGGATTATGTTGGGTTTCATCACACGTATTTATTACCTCCTGTAAATCTTTAGATATTACCTTACAGATTTTACTGCTTGAACATATTTTCCTGCACACTAGTTGTGTAGTTAGACCATAAATCTTCATTTGCTCTTGTGTGGATACGTATTGTTTATATATGCACATTTGAGCAGAAAACATGTGCTCGTAGTCCAGAAAACCAACTGTGTCCTAGGCTGCATCAAAAACACTGTTGCCAGCAGGTCGAAGGAGGTGATTCTCCACCTCTACTCTGCTTTTATGAGACCCCACCTGCAGTATTGTGTTCAGTAATGGAATCCCCAGCATAAGAAAGACATGGAATTGTTGGAACAGGTCCAGAGGAGGTCACAGAGATGATCAGAGGGCCGAAGCACCTCTGCTGTGAGTACAGGCTGAGGGAGTTGAGCTTGTTCAGCATCGAGAAGAGAAGATTCTGGGGAGACCTCATAGTGGCCTTCCCGTACCTGAAAGTGCTATAGGAAAGCTGAGGAGGGAGTTTTTAAAAGGGCACATAGTGATAGGATGAGGGGGTACGGCTTTAAACTGGAAGGGGTAAGATTTAGATTAGACATCAGGAAGAAATGCCTCACGCTGAGGGTGGTGAGACACTGGCACAGGCTGCCCAGGGAAGCTGTGGATGTGCCCTCCCTGGAAGTGTTCAAGGCCAAGCTGGATGGGGCCTTGAGCAGCCTGGGCTGGTGGGAGGTGTCCCTGCCCATGGCAGGGGAGGGGGTGTGTGGAACTGGATGGGCTTTGAAGTCCCTTCTAACCTGAACAATTCTATGATTCTATGGTTCTATTTAGCTACTTTATAAAATTCTGTTTACACTCCTACAAAGTTATTGTATTCTCACATACAGTTGCAGATTACTCTCCTTTAGTGTGCTTATGTCTGAGTTCAAAACAAGCATGTTTATTATACTTTGCTTCCTTTTTAACTCTATGAATGCCACTGGCTTCTGCTTTGGTTATATTTTCCTAGGAGAAACTCTGCTCTATATGAAATTTGGGGTTCTATCCCATATATGGAGTAAGCCTTGCAGGGTTTAGCTGGACCAGATGTATGTTCATAAGTGGTTTTAAACATCAATGAACCAGGTTTGTTTTGTTTTGTCTTAATTTAGTCTTTGCTGTTTTATGAGAACAAATATAATGATACTGTATTAACAGACAGGAATCATAAATGAAACACATGAGAGATATTTACTTCTGTTGCTTCAGAGTGTTCCAGAAGGAGATATAGACAGTGTAAGTTCTGACAAGTAAATTCAGTTCAAGGACTGGCAAACAAGTATGTACATTAAAACTTATTCTACATCCAAAAAAAAAAAAAATCCAGAAAAAAATGACTCGTTTACAATCTATACAAACAAAATATTTAAAGAAAATTGTAATCCATTTTGGAAGTGGGTACTTAATGTGCATACTGAATTTGAGGAGTTATTGGAAATGTGCTGAATCTAGTGCTGAATGTTACTGAATTTGGTTCGTGAAGTTCAAAATATTGGATATTACTCCTTGGTGTATAGACTTTAACACAGCATAACCAACAGTAAACATATACGTCCCAAAACAGAATTTCCGGTGTTACATTGGGTATTACCGCTTTCTATAGATTCACCAAAAAAATCAGTTGCCCATGAAAGTGATTTAACTTTGCAATATAGATGGCGAGAGCAAACAAACTAGCAAGGTAGAGAAAGGTGATGCTATTTGCCTCAGGCACCTAATTGCAACCATAGCATGGCATGTTTGAGAAAGTGGTTTGCAAAGTCTGCTTTTCAAGCTGAGTTGCCTAAGGTACGAGTGGTGTGGCTAGCCCCAGCCTTTTACCAACAAGCCTGGACTGGAGCACCCACTCAAAATCAGACAGAACAAAACCAAGCACCTGGCTCTACTTTGCTCCAGAGTTCTCTAGAAAAATGATTTAAACAGAAAGTAATGACTGAGTTGGAGGAAAGAGGAAGAAAATGTGGAATGGAAATACTTCCTATGCTGTTGTCAAAGGCACACAGTAGTGCTGGGTCTAGAGCAAGAATCCACATAATGGATGTGATAGAGTCGTTTGTGTCTTCAGTCCAGTACTTAAGCTACTTAAGGTCTTCAGACGAGACCTAGGATAGTGTCTGTTGCTTTCATAGCTTGTTAATTCATAGAGTTACTTCTAGTATTTATCTAATGAATGTAATATGTATAATACCTATGTAATTCAGGGAAACTGGGACTCCAAGAGTTCAACAGAGGGGTGGCCTACTTGGTAACATAGCAAGAATGAATAACAGTGTAATCATCTGCAGCTTCTAAAGTCAAAAACTTTATGGTAAAACCAAACCAAACAAATAAATAGAAATTAATACAGCAAGAGTGGTGCTTTCATGTAAGGATTTTAGCCTCAGATGAGATCTCACCTTTGAGTCCTGAAGAAGGCACATGGCCATGTTGTGGCACTGCTGTGATTAGCTGCTGTGATGTGAGGTGGCATGTCTGAAATTAAGCACATTCATTTCTAGAATGATGCTGGCTCCCCTTCAGTGGTTGAGGAACACAGACTACAAACATGACAGCCTCTGCTTTCTCTCTGTCTTACTCAGAAATATTGCTTCATCTCATCCCTGTTCATATGCCAGTATACCTCTCTACCATGATGGAAACTCACTTGTTTTTGTTGTGGATGAATTACGAGATACTCTGCTAACAATTCTTGCTGTGAAACTCTATGGGTTTCAGTGCAGAGGTAGGTAGTAAGGGCAGTATAAATCGTTAAGTGCTGTGGTTTTCTTCCTCAAACATATGCTTTGAATGGAATTTGGGGAGGGAAGGATTAAAAAAAGTAATATAGAGTTCATCATTAAAAGCATAACTATACGGAGACAGGTTTTGACCCAAAAGTATTACTTGACAATACTTAGCCCACAGTGTTTTCCATAAAAGGAATATGTTCAAAGAAAAATTCATTATCTTTTCCCTGATGTGGCTTGGCCTTCATTCAGATTCTGCACTGAGGAAACTTGCTTGTGTTTTTCAAAGCCTCACAGTTTAACAGCAACTGTCTGACTCAGATAAGTACTGTAGAGCTTAACATCTTATGTAAACTTGATTAAGATGTTTCAGGCATTCGGAAATCCACTGTGTGCCTTTGGCACCTTGTGTTTCTTTGTTCTTCCTGACACCTGAGCCTGAGCAAGCTTCTGGCACAATGCAGACCTCCTTCTGTCTTTTCCCTTGACTATTCCTTGTATAAGGTCCCAGCAAACTGCAGTCATTCACTGCAAGTAATGGACTGTTCTCAAAATAGCTTTTATTTGCAAAAAAGTTTCCAGGTCTTATTGGCTATAACAACTTCAGCATTTGTCTTAGGCATTTATTTTCAGATTTGCTTACTGACTGAAAATTCTCATAACTTTAATGCATTAAACTTTAGTGCTTAAACCTGCATGGAAGATAACTATTCTCAGCCATAGGTGATTCCTTTGAGATTACGTTTATTTTAGGTCCAATCTCTCAAAGTCAACAAATAGGTTAAAAAGAGTCCTTGTAAAACATATGACAATGTCAGTGTTTCCTTTGGATATTGTTAGTGGCTATTGATCAATTCTTCAGCAAAGAAATCCTGTTTGAATGTTTCATAATTTTATCTCTTTAGCTGTTTTAGCTAACATATATAATATCACTAAAAAGTTTTTCCATCAGTCTCTTTACCTCAAATCACATTTTTTGATGAATCTACTGAATTAAAATGAGTTTTTCTAGGAGGAACTGGACTCCCAATGTCTGTCCAGCTTACTCCTCTCTTGGTTGATCTATTTCTTTGCTTACAGAAGATATACATGGGAGGGTGACCTATAAGAACAGATAAAACTAACTTGGTCCTTTAACCAGAATTTCCACTTTCCAATATTCTTCTATAGAAGAACTCACATGCTACGTCATGACAGAGGGACTGTCGTACACCACATTGTTGAAAGATTGCAAGTTTCATCACACAAAAGCTAGGGTGCAGCATTGCAGCTTTGTTATTTCAGCTAGAGGAACATCTTTCAATGCAGAGCCCTGCTAGGATGATTCCTCCTCCCATGTCACAATGCAACATACTTAGCCTTTTCACCTATTTCTGTCTCTCATTCTCCCAACTTAGGACCTCTTATTCAAAACAAAAACGTCAGCTGTTTCTGGCACGTGAGGTCATACACCAAGAGAAGTTTTGCTGCCAGAACATGATATACACATACACATATGAAAAGAGACATAAGATTCATTCAATTAAATCAATCAGTCTCAGATTTTCTGGACACACCTTACTGCTATTAAATACTGACCTTTAACTCTACTATATAAGAAACTGTCATATTTGCAGTCAGAAAAATATTTTTAAGTTAAAAAAAAAAAAAAAGACAAGAAGAAATGCCAATGAATTTAAGGCCAGTTTTGTATTTCTAAATAAACAAATTACAGAATCAGAATTTGGGTTGCCTATTTGAAGGCTGGACTGAGTGCCAAATTTAGTCCTTTACCATGATTCATGGGCCAAATAAATGGATAAATAGTAGAATCTGCAGTTAATAACTTCAAAAACAAGACTATGCATGGGAAAGAGGTATCAGTGCACAAAAAAATGTGCCTGTCAACTCTTATTATATGTAGATTTGACAGTCTCGCATAAAATAATTTTTGATTGATACTACTACATAGAAATACAGATAAAAAGAATGTAATCTTTATTGTATCTCTTTATTAATTGTCATGTACTTGTCAGCCTGTTTATATCTTTCATTTTAGATTTCTTTTATTTGTAGATTTTTAAAAATGGTGAGAATAGAAAGAAGTTACTGAAAAGATAATATCTTCAAAGGATTTGATTACAATTAGTAACTTAACCCATGGTTAATCCATTTACTTTACATAGTGGTTCTCAAGAAGTTAACTACTATGCAGGAAATATAATGAGCAGAAAGAAGATACAGATTTAAAGGGATCATCTCAAAGAGAAAAATATCAATTTTATTTCCATAGCTAGGAAAATGGAAATATAAGCATACATCTGTGCAAAAATTTGTATTCTTTCCCTGATTAATCAAAATTTAACACTCCACTGATAGTGAGTGCCCATTATTTTTTTGCAGATTTCATAGACTGATTTCTGTTTCTGCTGGTGTCGCAATATTCCTGTTGACTAAGTTAGGTTTTAGACCAAGCACACTTACCTGATCTACACTTAATGATTTTACTTCTATTGCCTTGGTCTTGAAAGTGAGTCTGTTTTTTCTGTCTTGTAAAAAAGGACTAAATGAACTACGATGTGAAAGCGTTAGAATAAAGTTTTTTGGAATGAAAGCTTACGTTTCTCTCAGTTTTGAGGTAAAGTGGTCTGACTATGGAAGATGGTTTTGGTAAAGATTTTTTTTCCAATGTTATAATTCCTCTGGAGAAAATTAGTCAGTTACTAGTGTAAATTTGGTTTTAATACTGTAATTTTTAACTAGAAGATCTCTGTTTCACAGCACATGTGTGCTACTTGCATGAATGTAAGAGGAGTGGATGGTTCTGATTACTGTTCTTTGTTTCACAGGAAATAAAATTTCTTCCTTGAACAAATAACTCCTACTCATCTTTCTTAGACAGCTAAGGTTCTTTTGGAAAAAGTGAGAAAGACTATGTAAATCAAGCAGCTGGTGACTCACACAGTTTGGCTTTGTGTTCTTTAGATATCACAGAGTATTTAGCTGGAGATTTGAATGGGGACATAAAGCATTTGGAAGCCAGATGGGTCTCCAAAAGGTCTTTGATATGGTCTCAGCAATTCTTTGTTCTCTCCTGAATTGCCATGTGAAGGCCTGTGCCTATTCTATGTAAAATGCTACAATATACTCTTCTTTTAGGTGTGAGTGGGCTAGATAAAGCGGAGCTATTTCTGTAATTTCAAATAAATATGGCTTCATATTTTGATTGACTTTGAAGCCTCTAAATGTTACTGAATAACAGCAAATAATTAGGCAGCTTTCTAAAATTCTTGCTAGTAGGTTTTGCTTGGTAAACACTTTGTTGATGTTACTTTGAAGAAAGTTACATTAACAGGAGTTATGAAAACAATATTATTTTATCATTTAAACATGATACCTGGCAGAAGCCACACTATAGTTGATGGTAAATAATTTGGTGTACAGAAGAGGGACTGACAAGTAATAGGTTATTCTTTGAATGATTTTTCACAATTTCTTTGTGATACACCCTAAAATCCCAATGTTTGCCTTCTGTTAAATCGAGGGATGTGGGAATTAGGATTTAAAAGGATAAACTACAGAAAGACATTTATAAAATTTGTTAGTTGTCTCAAGAAGTCTATATTAGTTTTTGATGAAGGAAAGCATCTTTTTGTTGCAAATTATTTTTGAAAACATTACAAAAAGTATTATCATAATATGATGTGCATAGCACTCAAATCTGAATTTAAAATTAAAGTTGAGTTTAGTATCCCAGTAGTGCCTAAAGACTTGAATCAAAATATGGGACTTGCTGCACTGATGAATAAATAGGTAACAGAATAGTCCATGTCCAAAACATCATTGCTGCCAGTCTAAGCAGTCATCACCTCTTAAAGTGCAAACTATTGAAATAAAAAAAAAGTAAATTGTACAGGTATTTCTATTAAAAGAAATTACAGATGTTGTATTACAAGGATATAGAAAATCCTCTTTGCAGTCCTGACTGAAATTTAGAGGTTCCACTTCAGTTATTAAAACATAGATTTAAAATTTGCTTCCTTTATTGTTTTTTTTTTTTTGCCTTTTGCTCTGTCTGTGTAGCACATGGGAAATTCTGTATGTAATAATGAGACAAGAGGTTTTTTTCTATATACTCCATAATGATGGCTAAGTGCCTAAACAAGGCTCTGGGAGAGTGTACTTCAATGTTAGCTGGCTAAAAGTTGTACGCTGCTGTGTTTTGGTACTTTCACGGGTGTACCTTGAGATTTTAGGCACAGCGCAGCAAAAAATTCTGAGATCTATTCTTGACCAAGGTTATAATCAATTGCCTGGGTTGGGAGATCATGTCATTTTACTTTATAGGTTTTTAGAGATATTTCCTAGAATTGTTTTAAGCAATTCTGGGGTTTATTATTGTTCAGCACAACACTGATCTTTATTAGACCATTCTGTTAAATTGACTTTCTGAATTCCCTAGTTCTTAACAAAAAACTGTCCTTCTTAAAATATTTTCCGTGTTGTGCGTATCGCATCTTCTCCCTGCTGTGTTGTATTGAATTGCTTTTTTCATTTACTAATAGTCTACATTAATTCAAAAACTCTCCTCGGTGTTAGTGACTGGATTGAAGCAGCACACCAGCTGAGATATATCATTGTGTACATACATACATATATATATGTTTGAAATTCAGACTTTAAATCATCAAGGAGAGAGTATAACTAAAGATGTTGGTTATATAACTTAATACTGCATTATGACAAAAATAGTCTTAAAAACATTTATTCGAATGGCAATCTATGACCTGAAGATGACTGTTCATTACTAACAGACTGTTATTACTTACTATGAAGAGAACACCTAAACAGATGGGGCTTACTGGTAGAAACAAGCAGAACTTGCCTTAAAGTCATGGCATAAGTCACCATGAACTGATCAAAGACAAATCAAGCATGACCACCATGATAACCACCTGTGAAGAAACAAGTAGTCTGATAGATAAATGAAGAGTATTGGGTGTCATTTTGCCTGACAACATCAAGGTGTTTTACACTATGTCCTATAGCATCCTTATAGACAAGCTGGACAGGTAAGGACTGGATGAATGGATTGCAAGTTAATTGTAAAACTGGCCAGACCACCCGATTCAGTTTTCTGTGCTCAGTAATTTGAAGTCCCACTGGTAGCCCATTAAGAATAACATTTTTTAGGGTTTAATACAATGGCTGTTACCGTTTATTGTTGTTGATATGGATTATGGGATGCGGTACACTCTTCAAATGCACAGAAAAGATCAGTTAGCATCTGATCTATTGGAGGGCAGAGATATCGTTCAAAGTGATCTCAACAGAATAGAGAAATTTGCTAATGGAAACCTTTGTGAAGTACAACAAAGACCAATTAAAAGTCCTCATCTGAAAACATATAATCCTACGCAGCAGTAAAGGCTGAGAGGCAACCAGATAGAAGGCAGTTTTGCAGAAAGGATCTGACTACCTTTTGTGTGATTATAAACTCGCAGTATGCCCTTTATATTTTATATATATTTCTAGGAAGACAGCTGAAAGGTCAAGGGAAATTATTAATCTCCTCTATCTGGCACTTGTGATACTGCATCCTGAGTACTCTGTCCAGTTCAGGCCTCCCCAGCGCAGGAGAGAGGATAACAAATTGGAGCATATCTAGCAAAGAGCCATACAGATGCCTGGAGGATGGAGCACATGGTCTTCAAAGGAACTCTGGGAGAGATGGGCTTGTTCAGACCAAGGAACAAATGGCTGAGAGGGACTTTGTTGCTGACTTAACTGACTAGTGGGTTGTAACTCATTATAGCAAAGATGGAGTCTTGGTGTGAATGGTGTGGATGGTGTGAATGTCCTATATAGGGGTAGGAGTGGGACTCAATGGTCCTTCTGGGTCCCTTATAACTCGGATAATTCTATGATTCTATGATTCTAAGTCAAACACCTCCCAGAAGTTCGTAGATGTTCACAAGAGCTGAATGGCATGAGCTGAATATGGGGAATTCCAGGTAGGTGCAAGGAAATGCTTTTTCTCTGTGAAGCACAAGATGCGCAGAGATGCTGTGAGGTCTTTGTCACTGAATATTCAGAATTCAGCTGGACAAGATGACCTAGATCAACCTGCTCCAAGTTTCTAGTTGACTATGATTTAAGTAGAATGTAGGAGCAGAAGACCTCCAAAAGTCCCCTCCAGTGTAAATTATTCAGTGATTTTAAGATGTCATCCTTTATGCTCACTCGTACTGAATCACTTTCTTGAAGATGTTTTCTCCTTTTACAAGAATCTGGCAAATACAGGAGACATAACTGAAATGGATTTACAGCTTGAAGGGTTTCAGGCACAGGATTTTCACTTTCCTTGCAAGAATCTTGGTTTCTGGCTGATCTGAAGCAACATTTCATCAATCATTTTGAAAGTGGATAAGTTCTCAGGCAAGAATTGAAGCTTTATTGGCCTAAACATGGGATCAGAATTATTTATAAGGAGATGTGAGACCCATCTCTTCATAAAGATCTGCTTTTGCATTTTAAATAAGCAGTAATTTAATAATGTGTTATTAAGTAAAAGCTTTTCTGAAGCAAGGGTTGGGAAAACTTTAAAGAGGCTAAAGTAATATCTTTAATCAGTGCACAAATACATTCTTTTGTTGTCACTTTAGACATACCCCTTTCTTCACTGCTTTCTTTTTCTAATTGTACATTTCTCCTTCTTCTTATTTTTGATTTCTTTCTTCCATTTTAGAGAGCCTAACTCTACCCAGACCTTACAGGTTCATACGATCGCAGAATCATTTAGGTTGGAAAAGACCCTCAAGATCATTGTGCCCAACCATAAACCAGACACTGCCAAGTCCACCAGTAAACCATGTCCCTAAATGGCACATCTACACAGTTTTTAAGTACTTCCAGGGATGGTGACCCTGAGAATTCTTCCATCAGTTCTCTTCCACTGATGGGAATAAGTTAACCTGAAACTTGACTGGCTACAGAAGCCAAACTCTTCAAAAGTTCGAAATGATCCAGTAGTCTACATAATCCTCCATCTTGTAACATCTGAGCAGTCATTTAGGAATGTAACTGTTGAGCTTGAATTCACTCTTCAATGAATGAATGAATTATATAATTTATTACGTTGGAAGCTACTCGGGATTTTTATCCCCAGAATGGCTCACAATGGTGACTCAAATATTACTTTACAAAAAATACAGGAGTCAATGAAATTAATGTTGGGGTTTCTGTAATTTTAAATTATTTTTGATGCATTTTTGTCTGTGCTACCTAAACACAGGTGAGAAGGAAAAATCTAAGCAAAAATCTCAATTCGTATTTTTGATTATAAAAATAAAGATATCTACCCCTCATACAGCTGAGACACTGCCCTATCAACTTATATTTCAGTCAACTATCTGTTAATAACTTGCTGAAATTAAAATACAGTTTTATTATGGATAGGTTGCCCCATGATAATGAAAAGACTTTCAATGTGCTTTAACCTTGAAGATTTTGCAGAGATTCTTTTCCTCGGAAAGTACAGAGCACATTTAACCTTGTTGTTGCAGCAGAGCATCGAGTGTATATGATGTGAATTAGCACATTCTGGTACACTATAATGTAAGAAAAAGACGCAAATATATAGCAAAATTACTTTATTAAAAGAATTGATTGCATAATGGTGCAGTACACCATAACAGACTTTTTTGCTTGTATGCTTGAATAAATACAATTTAGACAATAACACTTTATTTCAATGATACAGTGATTAATACTGAATTACAATAAAACTTCTATGAAAGTGCATATGACGTTTTCATTAATAGCAATTGAATTTGTTATTGTTACTGTTATTATAATGAATAGTAAATTGAATTACTGGTGATAGAACACTTACATTATACTGCTTGCTGTTTCAGGAAAAATATAATTTTAACTCTCAAAACTTATGCTCTTCTACCCCAGGAATGATTGTTGCATGAATTATTGTGTTTAAATAACCAGAAATATTAAAACAAAATGTTGTATGATCTTAATATCTTTTAATCCTTTATTTTAAGAAGTGACATGTAATTTCATCAAAACAATCTAATCTTATTAATTGGTGAATGCAGTATTATGATAAAGCCTACAAAAATTTTAGTAAGATGTAACTTTTATGTGGTACAATATTGGACAGCAATACAATCTATTTCAAAGACTTTTCTATAGTCATATATTTAATTATGATTATTGCAAATGACAGCCAAAGTATTATGTGAAGTCAATATGGCATAGGAGAGGTTATGCAGGGAGAAAATGAGAACTGCCAAAGCCCAACTAGGACTTAATTTTGGCTGCCTCTCTAAGAGACAATAACAAAACTTTCTATAAGTTAATCAGCATCAAAAGGGGGGGGGTAAGGAGAATCTCCATCCTTTATTGATGAGGGAGTAGTGGAAGATAGTGACAAAGGATGAGTAAAAAGATGAGGTATTTAGTGCCTTCTTTATCTCAGTCTCTAAAAGTAAGACTAGTTTTTCTCCAGGTACCTAGTCCTCTGAGCTGGAAGACAGGGACAGGGAGTAGAACAAAACACCGGTAATCTGAGAGGAAATGGTTAGTGATGTGCTACACCACTTAGACATGCACTCCATGATTTTTAAGTTAATTTCCAACCTAAACAATTCTATAATCCTGTGCATCTATGATTCTATGAACTCAACTAAACCGTTTAGAAATATCACATATTAAAAATCACTTTAAGCTATGTAGTGTACATTTCTAGTAATGAACNAACCATAAACCAGACACTGCCAAGTCCACCAGTAAACCATGTCCCTAAATGGCACATCTACACAGTTTTTAAGTACTTCCAGGGATGGTGACCCTGAGAATTCTTCCATCAGTTCTCTTCCACTGATGGGAATAAGTTAACCTGAAACTTGACTGGCTACAGAAGCCAAACTCTTCAAAAGTTCGAAATGATCCAGTAGTCTACATAATCCTCCATCTTGTAACATCTGAGCAGTCATTTAGGAATGTAACTGTTGAGCTTGAATTCACTCTTCAATGAATGAATGAATTATATAATTTATTACGTTGGAAGTTACTCGGGATTTTTATCCCCAGAATGGCTCACAATGGTGACTCAAATATTACTTTACAAAAAATACAGGAGTCAATGAAATTAATGTTGGGGTTTCTGTAATTTTAAATTATTTTTGATGCATTTTTGTCTGTGCTACCTAAACACAGGTGAGAAGGAAAAATCTAAGCAAAAATTTCAATTCGTATTTTTGATTATAAAAATAAAGATATCTACCCCTCATACAGCTGAGACACTGCCCTATCAACTTATATTTCAGTCAACTATCTGTTAATAACTTGCTGAAATTAAAATACAGTTTTATTATGGATAGGTTGCCCCATGATAATGAAAAGACTTTCAATGTGCTTTAACCTTGAAGATTTTGCAGAGATTCTTTTCCTCGGAAAGTACAGAGCACATTTAACCTTGTTGTTGCAGCAGAGCATCGAGTGTATATGATGTGAATTAGCACATTCTGGTACACTATAATGTAAGAAAAAGACGCAAATATATAGCAAAATTACTTTATTAAAAGAATTGATTGCATAATGGTGCAGTACACCATAACAGACTTTTTTGCTTGTATGCTTGAATAAATACAATTTAGACAATAACACTTTATTTCAATGATACAGTGATTAATACTGAATTACAATAAAACTTCTATGAAAGTGCATATGACGTTTTCATTAATAGCAATTGAATTTGTTATTGTTACTGTTATTATAATGAATAGTAAATTGAATTACTGGTGATAGAACACTTACATTATACTGCTTGCTGTTTCAGGAAAAATATAATTTTAACTCTCAAAACTTATGCTCTTCTACCCCAGGAATGATTGTTGCATGAATTATTGTGTTTAAATAACCAGAAATATTAAAACAAAATGTTGTATGATCTTAATATCTTTTAATCCTTTATTTTAAGAAGTGACATGTAATTTCATCAAAGCAATCTAATCTTATTAATTGGTGAATGCAGTATTATGATAAAGCCTACAAAAATTTTAGTAAGATGTAACTTTTATGTGGTACAATATTGGACAGCAATACAATCTATTTCAAAGACTTTTCTATAGTCATATATTTAATTATGATTATTGCAAATGACAGCCAAAGTATTATGTGAAGTCAATATGGCATAGGAGAGGTTATGCAGGGAGAAAATGAGAACTGCCAAAGCCCAACTAGGACTTAATTTTGGCTGCCTCTCTAAGAGACAATAACAAAACTTTCTATAAGTTAATCAGCATCAAAAGGGGGGGGGTAAGGAGAATCTCCATCCTTTATTGATGAGGGAGTAGTGGAAGATAGTGACAAAGGATGAGTAAAAAGATGAGGTATTTAGTGCCTTCTTTATCTCAGTCTCTAAAAGTAAGACTAGTTTTTCTCCAGGTACCTAGTCCTCTGAGCTGGAAGACAGGGACAGGGAGTAGAACAAAACACCGGTAATCTGAGAGGAAATGGTTAGTGATGTGCTACACCACTTAGACATGCACTCCATGATTTTTAAGTTAATTTCCAACCTAAACAATTCTATAATCCTGTGCATCTATGATTCTATGAACTCAACTAAACCGTTTAGAAATATCACATATTAAAAATCACTTTAAGCTATGTAGTGTACATTTCTAGTAATGAACTCTTTAGCGTTCCTTGGCTAAATTGTGTATGCCCTTCTCCCGATTGATATCAGAAGTTTGTTCATTATTAATTAATTTCTTTTCCACTCGTAATGGTAGATTATTTCTGTATTCTAATCAAGATTTAATTCAAGCATTTGTAGATACCCAGGACAAGCTTTTATCTCATACCATAACTCCATATGTAAAGCACAGTTAAATAGCTTCTCTTTCAAATAAATTTTGTAGGGAGGAAAATCAACTATACACTGTTATTGCAGCATGTTACCACGTGTGTGCTGCACACCACTTGTTAAAGCATTGGGTACGTAAACATCTAGGCTGCTTTAGTCACTCTAGGCAGCTTTGTACTAAAGCTTAGGCTCTGCAAATTGACTTTACAGACTCAGTGCATAAGATATAATACTCTTCAAATTGGAACTAAATGCTCTGGATTTTCTGAAATTAAGACATATGTCTCATCAAGTCTTGGACTAAGGTGCCATTGAATGATCCACAATTTGAAAGATTTTACATGTTCTTTTAGGGTACTTTTTCGAGCATATTATTCAAAAGGCATTTATCCATTTGTCTGAATGTGAAACTCAGACTAAACAAACAGGTGAAGGTATGTCATTCATTTCAAATGTAGAAGAATTACAAAAGCCTTTTTCAAGGATTAGCCAGTGGGAAACGCACAGCAGTTTGCCATTTCCCTGAAATGGAATGTTTCTTTCATAAGTCACCCAGTAGGCACAAGTTTTGATTTTAACCTACTCTCTAAAAAAAACCCTGCAGACATTACTTGCACTATCTGCAATCATTTCAGATTCTGTGAAGCAGTGGGAAAATATGTTCATCTCACCACAGTACGATCTGCAGAGATTTCATTTGGAAGGAGTCCTGTTGAGATAGTGTTGTTTCTTTAATAGCTGTACGAGGCAGAGACAAGCAATGTCTGTTCAGCACTGACCCATCAAGAGAAGCAAGTCTGATTTGAGGGGTCAGAGTTCTCCAAGGATGTTGAATATGAACTGATCATAGTTAAACTTCTTATTATTCACACATAAACAGAACTAAATTTTTGGCTTTAGTTTACTGATACGAAGTATTTTTTTCCACTTTACTAAACACACAAACGTTTTTTGCTGGTCATTGGGAAATTAAATTGAAAACTGTTATAGAGAAACTAAAATACAGAGTTCTCAAATAAATGTTTTAGAACAAAGAACCTAAAAATATGCCCACGCATTCCTAAATTAAATAATAAGAGCACAACCTGTTCATTTGCAGAAGGAACAACAAACAACATACAGTTTATCCCTGGTCCTTCAGAGAGAGGACTGTTGCATATTTATGGCATACTTTCAGATTACAATTAGCAGTTGTTCAGTGACTGAACGTGAGGATGCAAGATTATGAAGTGATCCAAATTGAAGTGAAACACGTATGGGAAAATCATTTATTAAAAGCATGGAATTATAAAGAATACTTTAAGGAATTCTATACTTGCCTTGCTGCTGTCTTTCTTCCTGCCGTCGTCTTCACAGCTTTCACATTTATAGATAAAGAGTTGCGGTTTTGAACACCTTTCTGCCAACTGTTGCAGTTTAACAGTGTAAAATTTGAAAAAGTCTTGGGAATAGTTGTGTTTATTGTTGGTAATTGTGAAGAACACATACTAATGAGGGAAATATTTCTTGGGCTTCCATAATAAATTTTCTGATAATATTTGATATATTTACTTCTGTAGAAATTTTGGTTACCTGTAGAATAAGACAGGATTGTAAAGCTGAATAAATAATCTGCATGTGGAAAAGTGGCATTGAAAGCAGAGGTTTATTAAGCAGTAGGAGGCCAAAACTGAATGGTTATTGTCATGTATATCTGATATTCAACACTGCTATCTCAAACGGTGTTTTTCTGGTTTATTATTCACCAATTGTAAGCAGTGAATCAGTCACTAATACAAGATGCTATAATACTTAAAGGCATGCGTTTGAAGTATAGTAAAACTTCCAGACTTTTCTAATTTAGACTCTGAAAACACTAACTATGCCATATATGCATATCATTGTGTAGCATATATCAGTTCATTTTCTTCATCGCTTTTCATAAATCCCTTAAAAATATTGTGTTAGCTCTAGAAGTGTTAATAAAATAACAATGATCTATAAAATACTCTACAAAGTATGTTATAAAGAATTTTCCAAGCAGATAGCAACAAAAACAATAAGAGAAAGACAAATTTACTTTCTAACTCTTCATTTTTTATCAAAATTATAAAAAAGTATTTATAAAAAAAAATTGAAACCAGACTCAGTATAGACCTGTGTTCACACAGATTTTCATTTTACAAAGAAAAATAAATATCATTCTTTAATTATATTCTAATCATTCAGACATTTAACAGATGTTGCCTTGACCATGTTTCCTTACTATGCTGAGACAATATTAAAAGTGTCAGTAATACAAAGTATTTACAAATTTTTCACAACCCTCCAGGCCTGTTGCACACTCGTAGAAGCAATTAGATTTTCTTCATGAGCGCAGATCATGAGAAATCCATACTGGTCTCTGTTGTTCTCCTTGTTATATTCCTTATAAAGCAAGTGGTTTGTTTCAATTTTTTTCTGCAAATAGAAGTGGAAGCTGACTGGACAATAATTTCCTTTTTGTTTCTTTTTTTCATCTTCTTGCCCTCCCACTTTTTTAGTGGGCACTATATTTACACTTCTTTAGTCTTCTCGATTTCCACATTTTCAATAAGATCTCAAAGACAAGTGTAAATGGTTCTGGGATTACTCCAGCCAATTCTCAGACTGTGATATAGTGAATCTCATCACACTCAGCCAACTTGAAAATATCTGTCTTACCTAGTCTTTAATACATTCTATTTTTACTGAAAGAAAAATGTTAGTCTTTGTCACTGCAATGTATATTTTTAAGTTTCTGATGATAATGAACCTAGAAGCAAAAAAAAGGCTTTAAATCAGTTCTCTCTCCTTGGAATTAACAACTTTCATGACTGAGAAGGAGATGAAGCCTTTTGTCTTCCTTTTGTAAGTCTGTCTTATACCTGTAAGTTGTTATAGGCAATGGTTTTAATAACACCTAATTTATGATATTCATAGATACTTACAACACAAATGTTCAATCTATAGATTTGGGTAATGGGGATTCCCTCTGCAGGAAGGAGAAAAGGATAATTGTTTCTTTATAAGAAAAGATAGCAGAGTTCTTTTCTAGAGGTATTCTTCCTTTTTCATGCAGCTCTAATTAGACTTTTTCATCTCTGATAGTTAAATTTAGCTAAAATATATCCCATGTAAAATGTTTTGTATTTCTTTCCCTTTCTATTGTTCTTTGAATTTTGAGTATACCGATTTTTGTCTCTGTAGGGACATGGTTTATACAAATATTCTGCAACATAAACCTAGCATATGAGTTTCATGTGTGTCTTTCGTGGTTTTGACAATTTCAAGTCCTCATAATTAAAATGACAATTTCTTATCATGATTCATCTTATGGTCTTATCATGACCACATGGTTTCTTATCTTCTTTCCTTGTTTTATTTAATTGAAATCATCTGCACTTCTGCTATTATAATTCTCTGAACTCCATTTTTGTAGTTTATTTACCAATTGTCTGAGCAAATTAATGCCTTTTGTAAGAAAAATTTTCTCCATTTTTCACTATCCTACTTTCTTCCCCCTCCCTCCTTTCCTCTTTTCTCCCTTTCTTCCTCTTTCCCTTTCTCCTTTCTTTCTCCTTTCTTCCCTTCCTTCTTTCCTCCCTCTCCCTCCTTCCCTCCTTCTTTCCCTTTCTTTTCTTCTCTCTTTTCCCCCTAGTTTCTCCTTCCCTTCTTCCCACCCTTTCCTCTCTGCTCCTTCTCTGTCTTCCTGTTTTCCTTATATTTTCTCTTGGTTTTCTTTCATAGTTAGACAAGCGCAAGTTCCTTTCCACCATTGTATTCCCAAATGTTTCTAGATTCCAATAAACTGAAACTTGTAGCACCTTCTCTGTCTATTCTCATTTGTAACAACTCTATTCCCAGTACTTGCCTAGCGTGTGTTCACCATTTTTTTTCTGGAAAAAAATTATTTCCCATTAGTTGGCAAGAGACAACAGTTGTGCTGTGTTTCACACCCCATGATTGATCAGAGTTTCCTCCAAGTCAGTATTACTATGACTTGAGAACTTTCTCACAGTGTTGAGCATTTTATTTCTGTGGGTTTGATTTTCACTTAAAGAAAATCAGCCACTGAACCAAATACTAAATATAAATATCTTCAACTTAGTGAATGTACTTAGCTCCTGCTATCAGGTTGCTAATAGGCTGCCATTACTGTATCTGTTTTGGATTCTCCTGAATCTCTGTTTTCTTCTAGTTGATGTGAAATCCTGAGATTTAAAATAAAAATAATAAAAACAAAAACAAACCCTCAACAAACTAGATAGAATCTTAGAAAAAGAATTATCATAAAGCAGGAGCTGTGGGAGTTCTTCAAGGATTTTAATGACGCAGAAGGTTAGTCAAACTGCAATTAGCTATAATTGGATCCCACATACGTTGTGACACTGTTGCCTAGAGCTAAGTGGCACTAAGTGTGTGTTTCCCCACTCCTGCAATCTTTCAAGACAGAATCAAATAAATTGATTCTAAACAGATATTTACTGAGTGAAATTATACAAAAGAACACACTGAACGTACTGACCAAGAAAAAAAAGTTCTTGTTGGTTTAATAATGAATTTTGGCATAGGATGGTATATGTCTAATTCAATGGTAGTTATAAATATACATTGCAGAACCTTGTAAGCCCCCAGCAATGTCTGTGTGAATGAGTTCCTATTTACTGTAGGGTTCTTCATGAACAGTTAATGGCTGTAAAAAGAAACATTCATCAAAAGCCATTAGATGAAACCATTCCAAGCTGTTTTATCAGCTTTTCATGAGCCTGTAAAACATCTTAAAAACGTATATGGAAACTAGATTGGTGAATAATTACCAGACATTTGTTTTTTTAAAAAAAGTAAGAAATTGTAAATTATTCTATCAGCTTCTTTACTGTAGAAACAGATGAACCACAAACTGCAGTTTGTTTTAAAAAAGCATGTTTCTACAGTTAAGTTACTACAATATTATCCATATTCTTAAATAAGGCTTTTTACTTAGCTAAACAATAACAATATTTTTTACTTAGAGGTTTACTTGCTCAAACGACAAAAGTATTTTTGCACTTTTCTGAAACAGAGTAAATCTAAAGCTTGAAGAAGAAAGATAGATACTAGTTAAAATGTCAAGTAAAATGCCAAGTTAAAAATTTCACCAGTTTTAAAAAACAATTGCAATAAAGGTCTAAGTTAAATATTTGTAAGTAAAATAATAACTAAACCCCTCAAACTTCTCAAATATTTTACCTTCTTAAAGAAGTATTTTTGAAGTTGCTTACCCTTACACTGATGTAAGATGTCAGAATTGATACACATTTCTGCAGGGATTTTTGTTGATAGTAATACACATTTTTCACCAAATGAAACTCTCCGTTAAAACTTTGGGCCACATGAAGTTCTCACATCAGTGCATGCAAGAAGCTCTTGTGCCCTGCCTGTCTTTGTGGTATCCAGTTGGAATCCCAGCCCAAGATACAACAGAAATAGTCCAGCACAGTTATTTATGCCTCAATCCTATATAGAAAATTCAACTGTGCCAGGCTTAGATACTGTTTCATCTTTGATTCAGATCAAAGACTTCATTACTGCTCTCCCCTGTCCTAGTAGAGCACCTTAACTTTTTGGATGTCAGGTATCCTGGGATACAGCAAAAATAGTCAGGTCTGATGAAACATTCCAGTTTGTACCCATTTGAAAAAGAGATTTATATGGTGTTGCCGCGGTTGTAGACTCATTTGTGGTGAAATAAAAAGCTTCTGGTCTGAATTTAGTAGAAGAGTGCAGTTCTTCTGTCTGTACTACAGTGTTGGATAAAGGGAAAGGAAAGGTTATAATTTTGGTGGGTTTTATTTGTTTGTTTGTTTCTAATTCTTTCTTTTATTTTGTGAGAAAGGCTTACTTGACTGACATGTGTGGTTTGGTCCATGACTGGCTTTCTAACTGTGATGCCTGCATAATGATATGTATTTTACTTAATCACTGACTGCCTGAGGGAAAGGAGACAGAGATTCAGTTTAAGGTATGCCTTTGAAAAAGCAACATTTTTCTCACTGAGATAAAACTTCATTAATCTTGTTTGGAGAGGCTACTGCATCCTATGATAGTGGGTGGGGGCGAAAGGGGAATGGAGGGGTAGTAAATTTCAGCAGTGTTATGATGTGAAAAGCCTCATTACTACAGTGTTAATTCCTTCCTTGACCACTCTATCTAGCTTCAGGTATTTCTATTAGAAAGAATTAAACCTCTATGTATATTTATGCAAATGTGTTTTCTCAAACAAACTATTCGGAAACATTTTCAGTGTTTTTTTATTATTGTTATTATTATTACTTGTTTGGTTGGTTTTGTTTGTTAACATCAATTTAGCAAATATTTTTAAAATAATTTCTGTTACAGGTACATTATCACTAGCCATCAGAAACCCACACCTTTTTCTTCTGGACCAAAAAGGGCTTCATAGATAATTGTTAAGCAATCTCATACCCTGTAGGCAGTAGTGACAAAAATGAGGGTTTTTTTTCCGCTTTACATGCTTTCAAAATAGTGCAGTTTCAAACTCACCCCCAGACAGGGGAAAGCTTTCTTAACTGCCCTTTACCATCATTACCACAGTAGTTTCCATCCTTTTGTTTCAAGATGGGTTTTGAAATAACATTTCAGGATGTTTTCAAAAATTTTCTTGACCCTTGGCTGGATGCCTTTGAACCATGAAGAAAGTTTTCAGTGAAAAAAGTTGTCATAACTGAGAAGTATGATTGTACTGGAGGGATGAAAGCAGAAGGGAAAAGAATGAAACTGAATGTATTTTAGGTACTGAACGCTATTGCATGATACCCTTTAGTCAAATGCAGCTATTAAGGATTAATGATGTTCTTAAAATTTCCTGTAGAACTCCATCAGTCTGTGTTTAACATTGCTGACCTGTAAAACAGTTATTTCAAAAAATCTATTTGCTTCTGACAACTTCATTCCTCTCTTTCCCGTTTTTTTCTTTTTTTTTTTGAAATAGAAGAGAGAAAGAGTAGATGTCAGGAGGGAAATTATGAAAATAGTAGAGAGAAAAGGCAGAAATAAAAGAATGGAGATATAACGAAGGAGGAACCAGATGGAACAGCAAATTTGTTTGGTTTTTACAAGGTATTATATGCAGTCATTATCTGCTTCTTTTGAAAAACGTTGCAAAAGCAGTAAATTATAGAAACAGGTATGCTATGACAACTTTTAAAGATGAGAATGCTGGTTTGGGAATGGTTTCTATAGTTTAATGACCTGCTCTTTCAATAAGTGATTATGGTCAACATTAATATCAATACTATTTAGCAAACTAGTATGAAAAGACTGTTTCCACTTAACATCAACCATAAGAAAAAAAGAAAGAGTAGCAGGCAAACACAGCCATCAACAGCACAAAACCAAGCAGACAAGCTTTACTATTTGAAAGGGTAAATTTTATGTGAACTGTAACACCATGTCTCACTTTTTCTAGGCAAAAATTCAGACTTTGTGGTTTACAGGTAAAGAAAGTGCTTCCTAATTGAAGTACCAAAAGTAGAGACGACAGCAGATGGAGGTTGATAGCTGAATGAAATGTAAAAATAAGAAACATTTGCTCCTCAGTTACCACTTTTTAGTGTTTTTTGGAAGTCCTTTTGGATAGTGGCCATACAATTGGTACAGAAAAAGATTAATAGATTCTATACTGGCATTGGAGATGTACTGTTTGCCACACAAACATGGAAATATTTTGGATACACAGGAAAAAAAATACTTTAAGCATTGTTTCATCAACAATTTATTTCACAAAGAATTAATTTGAGGGTAAATATAAGATATAAATGTGTTATATACAGTTTACACTAGAACAAAGAAGAGCATGTGCTTCTTGGGACATGGTCCTTTGAGTGACGAATCTTTTTAACCTTCCTCACACAGTATATTTTCTTTAATTACTGCTTAAAATATAGAATATTTTTAGAAGGAAATCAGTCATCCATTTCTAACAGTCCTTGCCTATGTCTTCCAGTGCTATAAAGTGATGTAACCGTACAGAGATATTGCCAGAATATATCTGGTATGCAGAATTTATTCTTTTTTTTTTATTATTATTCTTTCAGTGTTGCCTCTAGTGATGTCACTGAATTCCTTCAGTGGAAATGACTTTCAATCAAAATGGAAGACACTTTTTAGAAAATGGAGTGTCAAGCTGCACTTAAAAAAAAACCCAAAACCAAGAAAAACAGAACCCAAATTTTCTGCTGGCTGCTGGTTTTGTATATGATGAAAGAACTTGAGGCTGAAATTGAAGTGGCTGCAAATATGCTTTAGAGGCAGAAATAGAAGTGAAAAAGGAGGGACATAAAACAGCAGAAGGCAGAGTTAGGGAGTTAGTAGTAAAAAAAACCAAACCAAACAACACAACACAGAGAAATAAAGATATGAAACCAGGTACTTGACTTCAAAATCCTGCAAGCAATTCCATTGTACCATCTTCTTTTTTTGCACTTTTGCTGAGTTTATGATGTAAGAAAGAGTTCAAATTTCAATAAATTTCCCTCCTCAGTTAGAAACTAGTTTTTAAGTTCATTTTCTGTATGCTTAAAACCTCCTTCAAAGTTGAAACTCAAATATCTTGAATTCTCTTTCACATATACTAATGCCTTACTCCTCTTGTTTTCTATGATTTCCTTCTTTTACATGCTGGACAGTAAGAAAATATTCTATTTAGTTTATTAAAATAACACCAGAAAGAGGGGCTAGAATGTCTATTCTGTCTCCAAAGTATTAGAAGATATGCAGTGACTTGCTCCAAATCCTTTTTTGCTCCTTTTATCTGTAACTTTGTAATATTCCAACAACTTAATATCTACAGCAAAGAAGGAAAAGATGAAGACAACTCTCTGGGGTTAAGCTTTACATTGGGTAGTGATGGAAAACCAAAGGAAGATCATGAAGCACACACTTAGCCTTTTAAAAACAAGGCAGGGAAAGTGAATCAAGAGCTCTCCAGAATTCAGTTATCTCACCTGAGTGAGCACACAGCTGCTGCCACACCATGCTGAACTGGCAAGCGCTTTTGTAATTACTCAGCCCTTCCAGAAGGCAACACTTCAGCAGTGATAAAAAGGCACAATTTCCAGAGCTCCAGTGGGAATTGTTTTCAGCTCCTCAGAAGATTTATAGGAAGTATTCTACCGATATTAGACTGTATATAAGAAACATTTTCCTGTCTGAATGCATGTTGAACTATTAAAAAGTCAACTTTCTCGCTTTCATCTCACTGTTACTAAAAATATTTTGTCTCAGAAGTATGTGAAATACATGGAATACTGTATACTGCTACTTCTCTGGCAGATTTCTGTAGGATAAATTTTAATCCTACAAACAGTAGGATGATTTCACCTGACTAACTTGCATAGAAAATGCCTGAAGGCTTTACGTTGCTTGAAGGTCACAGGGTGGAGGGAAAAAAAAGAGAATTGATTGCAAAAATAAGCCCTATGAAAGTATGTGGATTTGGAAAGTTTTGTGTGCAGACATAAGTAATTCTTTGATACAATTAAGCAAAATTCTTAAAGTACATCTTTAAAGGAGACTCTAACAAGATAACATCTCACCCACTCACATCCAGCAGATATCCACAATGAAAATTTGGTTTCCAACTTTGTTTACCTTGAGGAACATTGAGAGTTTGTTTCAAATATTTCCAGTGCTCAGCCCCTCAGTATTTATATATCAGCATTTACAGAGTGTTTTTTATTTTATGGCTCTAAATATTTTTATAAATAATAGTGAAAAAAAAGAAAACAACAAACTTTTGGAGTAAGGAGAGGAACCAATTTTCATTCTTTTTTTTTGATTGCTGTGGAAGAGTAAGTGCTGACATTAGTGTCTATCCTAAATATTAAAGATATACTTTTCTTCTCCACAATACTGTCTTAATATATGTCAGTTTGCTAACTGAACCCACTGTTATTTTTATCTCTATGAGTCACTGAAAAAAAGAAACTGTTCCTTTATAGAAATGGATATATTTAAATTCTTCCTTTACAAAGTATTTTCTAAGCCTTAGTTTTAGGAAAATAATTAGGCAAACTTCTACTTTTTCTAAAATTCAGTGTACTATATATATATATGTATATTTTTCATTTTAGGGAAAAGCAAATTATAGTCAACTTTGAAGATTATTTAGTTATATATATACCTTTTGCTTGGTTTTATAATTGATTTCTAGATAACAGAAACACAAAGATATAATTAGCTTATCAAATCATTATTTTCTAAGTAATTCAGTAACAATTTCCGTTCTTTTACTTCCTTTACTATTGTACACTCACTAATAATAAATCTTATTTTTCAATTGGCCTAGCAACTAGATATCATGAACTGCTATATTTTTAACTTTGGAAAGGGAAACAGGTCACTGTCCAATAGCTTCTGAAAGTTGGAAATTAATTACCTATGTGAAATATTTGCTATGACATTGCATATAATTTGTTGTTGGCTCTGTAATAAGAGAAATGCAGAAATAACAACTCGTTCCTCAACTCATGAAACAAAGCAAACCATGTAGAAATGAAATGACATAAATTGAATTTTTTGCCTCTCTTTATTGATAAGAAATTGCCTGCTGAGACTGAGCGAAACATTTTAATTATACATCACTCTGAATGAGGATTTAAGCATTCCTGAAATAAATAGCCTCATTACTTTTGAATAATGGTGATAAAGTTGGTTATGAAAGGAAAAGACAAATGTAGACTGAGTTTGAAGAAAGAATAAAAATATTTTGCCAATATCTATAAAATTTTATTTAACCAAGAAAAATGGATGCTAATTCACTCTACATGACTCTCTTTTTTGCCTCTATAGTATTCTTGTTTCACAGTTTCTCTTCAATTTGTTGAGTTCGTTTAGTTGTGTGGATATTGCTTAGTAGATACAAATGTGTTTATAGTGCAATCATATGTGTCTCCTTCTTGTGCTCTGCTCTCTAACACAGTTTTCTTAGATTTCATATGCTCAAAAATGAATCCTGCACAACTTATTCATTTATTTTCATTGCTCTTCTTTGTTCATTCTCTCTATGATATTGATATATGTTATATTCCATATTTATGCCACAGAAATACCAGTAAATAAATGACTCATTCTCAAGACTTTCTCTTTCCTATCACAAGAAAGGTAAGCTACTGTTTGTCACCTAAATATCTTAGAATAACATCAGTTTTTAGCAATCAACAGAATGTGTTACTATATTGTTTTTCCTTTAACATGCTGTTTACATTTGGAATGCCTATTAGTGCAGTCCATTTTAAAACATACTACAGTGTACAGAGTACATAAGAAATAGTTTGGGTTTTTAGTTACTTTTTTTCCAGAAGAACATGCTTGTATCATCTTTTACATTGGGCTTCTCAAATTCATCTTATATTCACTTAAAAAAAAAGGTAGCTGAATCTCAAAGAAAAAAAATGCACTTTGAAAAGTGAATAAAATTAAAAGAAATGATAGTTTGATTACGGTTGGACATTTAGATGTTGAAACAGCAGTTAGTAGTAAGGATAGGAACCAAATCTAAGAGCATAGTGGAATTGAGTTTTATATAGTGGAAATCACACTTGCATCTGAAACACCTACATGTGACAGGGATAGCCATAGTCTAGCTGTGTTTCTGATGCCATGTAACATGTCTGCATTACACTGAGCTCAATACGCGACCAGCAGGGCTATATAGCTAAGTACAGCTGTCTGTTGTTTTATAGTGCAGACAAAAGGGCACAGAAGAACCGGCAGCAAGCTGTAGATACCTGGACTAAAGGTAAAATTACCAATGGACAGATTGTGAGTAGCTTACTGAAGTAGAAAAAAGAAAGTCTGAAATATCTAAATGCTAGGGAAAATAGATTTCTGATAGCTCAGTTGATGACTCATCATCTGCTTCTATCAAAACCGCAAACAATCTGTAATAGCTGATGGCTTCAATATGGGAACAAGGTGTAAGTTTCAATAAACGTAATGTGGACTGAAACCTGACTATTACCACAGCCTAGAGGTTCTTTCTGGTTAAACCAACTACTAAAAGATTTGCTGAGATTGAAGAAATTCTACAAAATCACCTACCCTTAAAGAGCTGGATGGTTGTAGAATGTTCCTACAGACCAGAAAAGACAGGGAAAAGAATGTCATGAACGTTGTATATAATGAAGCAAACAAATGAAGTATTGTCAAAGTGAAGAGTTTGATGCATCAAGTGGTTGTATGTTATGTAATATGTAAAATGAACTAATCCAAAAGTAGTGGCTTATGTTCTGAGACTAGAGTAGTGGCTTCTGAAGTGCTTTGAGTTAGGCACATACACTGTATATTGTCTTTTCTGTGCATGCTGCAACTAAAATTGTAAAGAATCACAATGGCTCAATAAAATATTTTCAACTCTTTCAAGTTCAAGAAAAAGCAACAAGGTGGAGAGCTCTTTGAAGGAGGTTTTTTACTACAATGAAAAACTTATAATTTCCTTCACTAGTTACTCAAGGACAAATATTTGATAAAGGAAAAAAGATATATCATAAAATATTTTAACGTGATAATTATCACCATAAAAAGAAAATAATGCAAAATTTGAGTTTGCATACAAAGCCTTAGAGTAAAATAATAATATTAGAAAGGTCTCTCCATGTATTATTTAACTTTGAAGAAGAAAATAAATTATTATTTGTATATTTCTTTAGAGAACAAAATTACTTCAAAAGGAATTTAATGTATGGCAACTTTTTCCTTTAAAAGTTTAAATTTACAGAAAAGCTCAGTAAAGTATGGATATCATAAACATAATAAATAACGCAAAGATAGAGCCAAAAACTCTACTGTGTATCACGTGATTAAAAATTATTAAATACCTTCAACCACAGCTGTAACTTTTGTCTAAAATATAGAAAATATTTGCTTAATTAACAACTTTCCACAAATTTAAGCTTAGTCTCCCTTTAGCCTACAGCAGGCTGTCCATTAGAAGGTATAATATACACAATCAAGTGAATTCCTGATACTCACTTTCAGTTAAATAATGGATTCAGGAGCACTTGCAGCAAAAGAAGCCATGAGAAAAATCCTGAAGTTCTTTCATCAGTACTTATAAATTCCCAATAGAATACTGGCTTAGAAAGGAAATATTAGACTACTATTTTGTGGTTTGTGTATATGTTCATCAAGGGCAAAGGATGGCTGACTTACCTGTTTGCTTTCTCTGATGAAATAACGAGACCTGTGGATAAGGGGAAAGCAGCGGGTGTTGTCTGTCTTTTTTGAAAAAGGCTTTTGACATAGTGCTCTACAGAATCCTTGTTTCAGGCAGACTGTCACATTAGGGTATAGACAGGTAATCTACTAGTTGAATGAGAAACAAGTTGGATGATCTGTTTCAAAGTATGATGTTTAGCAGTTCTTCTGCTGGCTAAAACACAGCACCGTAAAGGCTGCTTTTCAGAACACTACCATTACCTCAGCCAGACCTCGTACAGATATCTGTGAAAAATCACAGCAAAATTCTGAGCCATTCCATAATCTAGGTGTATGTAATGATTGCAAACATCCCAGGAACTGTGGTTTAGAATCATAGAATCATAGAATAATTAGGTTGAAGGAGACCTCTGAGATCGAGTCCAACCTTGGCTATTTCCCTATTAAACCATGTCCCTGAGAAACTCATCTACCTGTCTTTAAAACACCTCCAGGGATGGTGACTCAACCACTTCCTTGGGCAGCCTGTTCCAATCCCTGACCACTCTTTCACTGAAGAAATTCTTCCTAATGTCCAGTCTAAACCTCCCCTGGTGCAACTTGTGGCCATTTCCTCTTGTCCTATCACNCCAGGTCCTTCTCTGCCAGGCAGCTCTCCAGCCACTCCTCCCCAAGCCTGTAACACTGCACAGGGTTGTTGTGTCCCAAATGGAGGACTCTGCATTTGACCTCGTTGAACCTCATCCCGTTGGTCTCAGCCCATCAATCCAGCCTGTCCAGATCCCTCTGCAGAGCCTCCCTTCCTTCAAGTAGATCTTTCCTTCAAGCAGATTAGTGTCTTGTCCAACATACCTATATTACTTTCAGTAAATAAATTCTCATGCAACGTGCAGGTGCCTTGGAAGTTCACAAGAAAACTTTTATCACGAGAGAATCCTTAAAGTCTGCAAGTTACCTTCTGCCTAGAAAGTAAGCGTATGGAAGTTAACCATATGGAGTAAGAGCAATAATTTTACAGTTTAGGAATTACTTGTTATGCTTTCTAGATTACTTCAACAAAATATGCCTAAACTGATAGAAAACTCTGAGTTTTACCTGTTATTAATGTCTCAGTGGAAAACAATATACAAATACTGGCTTCAAATATTCTCTAAAGAAAGACATATTGGCATTGACTGTCTGAGAGTGGATGATTTCTTTAGGTTCTTATCCATAATGTTGTCTGGTTAAAAAGAATCACTATACATGCTAATCAAGTATTCTCATGTTACCTGTAAGCTAACAAGTAAATGTACTGAACCACAACCAATAAAGCTCAAAAATTTTGCACATATCAAGTTGCTGTAGGCAAATGTAATAAAAAAAATATAAAATCTTGTAGTACTGAGTGAAATACACATTACTGCAATGGATGGACCAATTTCTTGCCCAAAATATTTCTAATTCACAAAGAAAACATAAGAATAGACTAAGGATTTATACTATAAACAAGCATGCTTACTGGTTATTCTTATAAATGTGAAGTTCAATGATATCAAGACCTCAAGAAGTAGATGAAGATCATTTAAGTTTTGTAAAACCAAAAGCCATAATTAGAAATGTACTTTTGACTGAAATAGATCAATGGCTTTTTAATGCCTGAGTAATAGCCTGTACAGAAAGATATAATACATTTCCTTTATGGTTAACCAATATTACATATTTCATGCTTTGAGATCACTATTTTGTCTGCTATTTTAGGTTAAAGCTTACAGAAACAAAATGCCAGTATAAAGTCAAGAGTAGTTCAAATATAAATAGGATGATGGACTGTGCTTTTTTTATTATTATTATTTTTTTTATCCATTTTGTAATAAAGATATCCTGTTATAATGTAAAATGAGATACAATAGACAGAAAGCAAATACTTCATAGCCAGTACAAAAAACTACGTATTATATCTTGCTGAAGCAACAAAGTTTACATTTGTTCTGTATGATTGTTTTAATGGTTACTTACACATGACACAACAATTTCTCATTCTTTATAAAATGATAAGAAAAAAATCATGTCAAAGTTTTAACTTTAATTGTGCTTACAGGTACAATAATCTGCTGTTCCCTCATTTGTCCTCAAACCTAAAACTTCTTGGCATGCTCTCTTATACTTAGATCAGGAGATCTCACCATGCAGGATGCTAGCCTGACACTTGACATAAGCAAGATGTTCTTGATTCTGCAGTGAGTATTTCTGACAGTTCAGAGATTTTCAGACTGTTTACTCTGCCTTCCTTCATAGTTCATAGAAGATGTAATCTGCTTTTAGAGAAAAAACCCTTAGCAGATGCTAAGTTGACCATCCAGTTACTGTGCCATTATTTCTTAGAGTATAAAAGAAAGATATAGAGCAGAATTCCCAGTTCATTTTTGCTTGCAATGATAACTTGAAAGCTAGTTACGTTTCATTCAACCTCATAGGAACAATTACTGTTTGAGAATCTGGCTTTTAACTTCCTGAATAAAATTCCACCAAATTACAGATATATCCAGCAGTTTGTACTTAACAGCATAAAATGGAAAAGTTAATCTCTGATCCTGCAAAGTAGCCCACCTGTCTGGAAGGCACTGTGCCCTTGCAGAGCTCTTCTGAAGTCCATGGGGTTGACATACTGGGAGCAGCTTGCAGGTCAGGGCTAATTCTATGAATTAATAACTGGGTTCCATTACACAAGCATCTGTGCCTGGTTTCCCTAAAGTAGTCCAACCCAGCTCCATTATTGTTTTATAATTAAATGTTGTTTTTCCAGCTGTATCAATTTGCACAAGTCTCAGAGTAGCACTTTCTGCATAGATCTACATAAGACAACACTGAAATCTTCCCCAAAATGCTTGCCATACACATAAAACATACAGCATTCTATAACTGCCTTATTTAGCAGATACTCCGTAAATTTTTGAAGATCAGAAACATGGGAGAGAATAACTTAAGCACTGCAAATTCTTTAATGTATAAGTGCCATGCTCCTGGAAAACAGTCAGTAGCATTTATAGAAATGAAATGTCAATGTATGTAACAGGAAAGATGAAGTAATCTTGTGCAATTAATTTTGAGGCTACTTTTTTTCTTGATTCAAAGAAATGCTATCTATAGATTTTTGTGTGTGTGTTTCCGTTTCCCAGCAGAGAGCTTTGTGTTATGTTTTCCGGCTGAAGAAAATTACATTCTACAGAAAATGACTGCATTCAAATGTGCTCTTAAGAACGAACTTTAATTGTGTTACTAAAAGTACTTAACAGACCCAAGAGAATTTGAGTCTATTTGATTATCTGAACTTTATTTTTTCATATTTAGAAAGAAGGCCTGGTCTTGAATTCAGCTGCACAAATGCTAATAGATGCTTCTTGCGACCTCTGAGTCTAACTGTGCTGCCGCCTCAGAGTATTTCAGCCTGGACAGAAAGAGTTTGCTTCTGTGAGCCTTCATCTTGACTGACTGTTTTCCTCCGTATTCAACCGTGTGCTCATGAGACATACACATTCACTTTTTCCCACTCTGTTTTTCCTGTCTTTGGAGGACAGTCACTTCATCAGTATAACTGCAACTGTTGATTTTTTGCATAAAAATCAAGTCTGTGCATACTTTTGTATTGCAAAGAGAAACATAGTGCCACACAGATTTGGAGGGGGCAAAAGTCTTGGTTTTAAATGTATATGTTATAATGGCTACTATTTAAGAACATATATAAGTACATATATAAGAATATAGATAAGTACAATCACACTAGGTAATTCTATGAAATTGTTTGTTCTGCAGAAATTGAAAGCAAATCAAATGATAAACCTTTTATAAATATGATAGGTTATATCACCATGTCACCAATGAGATCTAGGATGTACTTAGATTCCTATGAATGGTTTTGCTCTTCAAGTCCATCAAAAATACATGGTGACACTCTGTGTATCAAAAAATATTAGAACTAGCCTAAAGCATCCTAACACAGCAGGCCATGCCTAAAGGGGACCTGACACCTTACTGGAGTTGGCGGGAACATGCAGTATAACTGTAATCTACTCTACTCATTTGTAGGAAGACAAGGGACAAAGCACTTTACTCAGAACTTTTATGGATATCTTAATTATATTATTTTGCCAAAAAAATCGTCCAGGCCCTAAATTGAACATCATGAGAAAGAGATTCCATAAATGGAGAATCTCATCTCTTTTCACGGGGGCATAATTTTAATCACATATTATTTAAAAACAGCAGTCGTGATTTCTGTTAATAAACATGGAAGCAGAAGTTACTGTCTGCATCTAGAAGGCATATTAAGATAAATATTTTCTAGTAGAATTTAGACCGACTCACCTCATGAAATTATTTTTGTAAAGTAATTTTTTGAGATTATTGGGATTGCTAGCAATGTTAGACATTGACTAAAGTCAATTTGCTTCTATTTAGGCATTAATTGCAAATTATAGTTTTTTGATCAGTCGAGAAACTACTTTGTTCAGTCATCAAAATCTTACAGACAAAATATATAAGAACTTTTACCCCCGACACGTTTTCAAATTTTGTATTAAATACTTATTTTCAGTATACTGTCTCTCAGTTTCTTGAATCTAAAAAAGTAACAAAGGAAAACTCCAAGTTCTCAGATCTTTATTCTCACAGAAGATTTTTTTTTCAGATGTAGGAGATAGTACACAATAGTAGTAATCTTGACTCCCTGTAATTGCAATCAGCAGAAGTGATTTTGCAATGCAATTTGAAGTATTCTGTCTTAAAATATTTTTTTTTTTTCAAAACTCTGTCCTTATTACTTCCTTCCTGCTCTTTGCATTCCAGAACTCTTGTTCTGCTGCTTTTGCAAGTTGGTAATTGTATGTTTTAGTAGTTTCTACAAGATTTCATTCTAATCCTATCTTGTCCAAATCAAGCAGTCTTTTTGATTAAAAAGATTTCAATGGATTTAAAAATATGCTATTGGAATTACTATATTCTAACAGGCCAGATTTGTACCTTCACAGTTGTTTCCCCTAAAAGAATTTTGAAAAGTTAAATGATTTTAAGTCAGCATTGCAGAAAAAAAGGAAATTTAGATTACTAAAATTTTAAAGAAAATTATGTATAAGTAGTATCTTAGAAACAGGAAGGTGATTTTAATGCCTAATCTTAAGAAAGAAAAATATTTCATATATTATACTAAGTCCTTGAAGAACATCAAGGAAACTTCAGTAAAGGACACTGGAGAATCCACTAATGATGTGTTTCTTCTTGAGTCAATATTGTCTCAGAATGATAGCACAGAGTTAGAAGAATTGCACTGCTGTGACAGCACAGAAAATAAGGGTGAAATTAATTGTTAATCTGAACAAAGTAAATTGCAAAATGCAGAAAAAAAATTAATAGATTTCAGCCAAAACCTAAAGTTTGAATATATATCTTCTGCATTTACTTTTATTGCATATGTGTAGCACATTTCCTGTTATTACAAAACCTAGTTTCCACAGTTAAATTGTGCATAGTTTTATCCAGAATTTCAGTAGTAACATGGGGGCAAATTCTAAAGCAAACCCACTAAGGTTTGTATTATACATATCACACATAGATCCTATAAACGTGAAGAAATTACTGTAGTTATACCTCGGGCAAAGGAAGAAGGCACGTTTCCTGTTTCAGGTATGAGTGCACATGTGCACATGCACACAAATACATTTTAGATGTTTGAGAACATGAGACATGAGAATAACTGTAGGAACAATTTATTTGTCAATGTAATTATATTAATTGGTATATAAAAATATCTGTGGCTTCACTATGTAAAAATATGAAAATTGTTAACAGGAAAACATGCATTACTCTAAAGTACCTACTCCTTCCTGTGTCTGTCAAAAGTAAGTATCTTGTAACAAGCAATAACAATATGATTTCTAATATTATGGTAATATAAACAAATAGATATACCTTCTCGCATGTTAGCATATATATTCTGTGCTACAATTATGGCACAACCTCTGCCTGGAATGAAATTATATAAATTCACCATTCAGTATTTGATAGAGTCAAATATTATGTAATGTATCCACATAATAGCTTCTCAACATTAGCAATAATAATTAATGCTCAAAAAAAGTGTCTTTATATTCATTTATAACAAACTTCTGCAGTTGATACCTGCCATAATAAAAACGTTTGCAGTTCCAATACACTTGTATTTAATCCTACATATGGAAAGTCATTGATTACACAACAGATGCGTGTATACCATAAAAGAGGAGGGAAATATTTTTCTTCATCTCTGGGAACAGGTAGAAAAAGAACAATTTGCTTACTGACTAAAATGTTAAAATTGCTGTAATTATGGTATAAACATTGCCAGATTAATGCTTGTCAAAACCAAGTCAAATCCTTCCTATAGCTCTAGAAGCAATTTTTAAAATATAAAGTTGGAGAACAAAACAATTTTTTAAACTCATTATTTTTCTTTTTGAGACTCTATCTGTGTTTATCGGACGGTCATAACAATTTGTGTGAAAGTCATGAAAATATTTCATTGAACTGTACAGGTTTTAGCTTCACTGTCACCATCGTTTCAGGCAAAAAGTGGAACCCAGCTGTTTATATCAATGACTGTGAATGGCTATTAACACTTAAAAAGAAAATCAAAGGCCAAATTTTAATAAGAGCCAAGAGTTGGAGTGTTGTTTTGTATCCATTCTTGAGGAGTTTAGCATATTCTGGTGATATATAAGTTATGTTCTGGCTCTCCTCTACCAGACAAAAATGCATTTTTAATTTGAAATGTAGAACACTAAAAATTTAGTCATAATATTTTTTTTTTCAGAATTTATCATTTAATTTCAGATTTGGAAAGATACAGAATATAAATAAAACCAAAACAATTATGAAACATCAATTTCACATTTTCACATCTTTTTGTTTTACTTTCTCAATATTTTCCACACTTGCATTTTCACATTTACTGATTTTTTTCCCCTTTTTTGCCTTCTTTCCAACAGTAATCCACCAAATTTCAAAATTTTGTCTTCCTTTCCCTCATTTCTATATTTGATTTTCTCTCTTTTGTTCTTCTTTCATAGAATCATAGAATGGTTTGAGTTGCAAGGCACCTTTAAAGACCCTCTAGTAGATCCCTCCAGGGGCGTCAAACTCAAGGCCCACAGGCCAAATCCAGCCCTCTGCCTTGTTTATCCAGCCTGGCACCTTGTTTCTACCGGTGGCAGAACTGAGCTCTTTGATGCTACGTTCCTGCCAGCACGCTGGTGACATGTGCAGAGTGTGTCACGCGCGTTATGCTGCAGGAGCAGGAGCAGGAGACTTTGACACCCCTGCTCCAGCCCAACTCCCCTGCCATGGGCAGGAACATCTTCAACTAGATCAGTTTGCTCAAAGCTTCATCCATCCTGACTTTGAGCATTCCTAATGATGGAGTATTCACAGTTTTGCTGGGTAACTTGTTCTAGTGTCTCACCACCCTGACTGTAAAGAATTTCTTCCTTTTATCCCATCTAAAGTTGCCCTTTTTCAGTTTAAACTTGTTACTCTTTAATTACAGATAAAAAGTCTCTCTCCATCTTTCTTATAAGACCCCTTCATGAAGTAAGAGGCCACAATAAAGTCGACCGAGAGCTTTCTTTTCTCCAGGCTGAACAGACCCAACTATCTCAGTCTTTCTTCACAGGAGAGATGTTCCAGCCCTCTGGTCATTTCTGTGGTCTTTGTCCAACCCAGTCCAATAGGTCCATGTCCTTTTTGTGCTGGAGAGCCTGGGTCTGATTTAAGTATTCCAGGTGAGGTCTCACAACTGTATGTATTGTCCCTTACAGACTCAAGGCCCTCATAAAGACATTTTGAAGGCCTAATATACTGACCAGTTTGATAAGAAGCCATGTCACTGCCTGAAAGAAATATGGAGGTCTCAAATAAACTATGCCCTTGCAAGTAACATCCCTTACCAAATGAGATAAAATCTCCTGCCAGATTTCATGGAACTTTCATCAATGACTGAATCACACACCCAAAAAGCCAATCCAGGGTCACACAACATGGAATTTCAAAAGTTAAACTTCCAATGCTGGAGGTCACTTTATATTGCTGTTCACATTTATTTAGGATGCATATGATTAAGGCCTGACGATGAAAACGCAGAGAAGTCTAAAAAACCCCAAAATGTAGTTTTGCAGAAATCAAGAACAAAGTAACAAGACCTTCCTTCCATGCCCACCTTTCAAGCAGCACTTCTTGTTTCAGCACCGCGCTTACTTTAGTCAGTGAGTGTCTGTGGATACTAAATAAAGACAGATACGATCAACATGTCATCTAATGTATTTATCAAAAGAAATCAAATGCTGCCAGGCACTGCTTTCATTTCGAGAATTCTATTTCAAGAAACTCCTTCAGAGACTGATTATGCATAAAATTTATTAATTCTGTGATACTGTGTACAATGTAGACAGATCAGCAAATTTAGAGTATGTTCTTAGAGTTTCCTTATTAAGAAATAATATAAAAAAATGACAAATTACCTTTTAAAGAATTTTTGTGTTAGGCACATCAAAGAAACTCTACTGTAAGCTGAAGTTGTTTTGTTTTAACATGCTGGCATATGTTAATATTTTCACAGATACTGATACGATGGGGTAAGTTTCTGTTCCCACTTTAAATGTTTCCATTATAAATCCTATTTTACAAGTGAATTAGCTATGGCAGGCCACTTTATTAAGCATCAGACTGAACCTATGGGCCCTACTCATTTCAGTTACACAGCATGTAACTCATGTTCCCATTTGTTTTCAATAATAAAGCGACATAATCCAGCCATCCGTTAGAGTGCAAAAGCGTGATACTCTTCCATCCAGATAATTATGTGCAACTCAAATTACATTCCATTAACACATTGGCTAGCTGATCACAGAGAATGGAGTGTATTCAGCCAGAAAGGTTAGGAGCAGTCCAAATGAAAAACTTTAATATATTCAAAGCCAAGTAGAGCTGAGGCACTGAGGCTGGCATTTTAAAGTGAATAACTTAGTGTGAAACCATGACTTTTCTCCTGAAGTAACTTACTTCACATCCTGATTACTTTTAGAGGCACATGTAGTTGAAGTTAACATAAATTACTTGTGAGAAAATTCAAACCTGTAAGGAGGTTCTGGGCTCCTGCTAGTGACAACACATCTTAAGCCAGGGAATGGTGTTCTCAGACCAGTACATCTTCACTCAGTCGTGATTCTGAGATGCAAAACTATTACCTCTTCAAGTATTTGTCATAAAAGCCAAGAAATTTGTGTAGTTTTCTCTCTGCATTAAATATGACTTCTTCATTACAAACATCACAGATATGCATATTGTTATAATTACTGTGGAGTCTTCATGCCTCCAATTGACTTCAGCTAGGAGAGAAAAGAGATGCTGGGAAATAGTCCTACAAGGCATTTAGGAGGAAGCTTATATGAAATGCTGTTATGCTATTGTTCTTTACCAGTAAAGCCATGTTTTGCAGGAAAGGAAGTGTACATATACCAAATACGGTGCCTTTTGCTTGGCCTGGACAGATCTCTCTGTTCCTATGCAGTTATATACTAGTATGATTATATGCATTATAATCAAGAACACCTCTACTTGAAAGCTGAGCTGCTCTTTTCCAGCTACTGTAGGCATTATTACAGTATCTGTGAAAGACTCAAAACTTCCTGCCTCTATTACAAGGTTTGAAATAGCTTACAGCTTTGAAATAGATAGAAACCACTATCTTCTCTAAGAAGAGTTTGACGACATGCAGTATTTAGGGATAGACAAAATACATATAAGATGGAGTGCAGCAATAGTACTTATAAATGAATATGCACACATTTAAACTCTCAAAGACACAGAGAAAGAGCTGGACCAAACTTGAGCGAATTGAAGCAGTTATGAGACATCGCACAGTAGCAAACCAGGCGATCATATAGGTGAAACAAAAGGATACCAAAAGGAGGACAATTAACTAAGCAATGAACATACATTTTTTGAGATGGGATATAAACACTATAGCAATAATCACTGCACCAAACAAAGGTTTTTTCTTTAATGTTCAATGTCACAGGGATGAAAACAGATGTAAAAAAGACATCCTGCCCCCAAACCAAAATATTTTTATATGTCATTGAAGAGTATTCTTCCTCCTGTGTAAATGTTTTCTTTGGTGTGCCCTTGCAATCTTACAGGTCAATGGTTTCTCTACAAATTTCTCTTGGTTCTTTTTTTCCAGCTGACTCGAGCTCCTAAGGTCACTCCATGTTGAGTTTCAAGGGCAAAATCCTGGATCTATAAAAATAATTTCCAAATTATCTTTATTTCAACATGAAAATATTTCTTTTAAAATTCCAATTAATTGAACTCTTCACTGTATCTAATTCAACAATATCACTTTTACAACAATGGTTATATTTATGGTGAAATTTATTTCCAAAATACTTTTATCTTTGTGTGCAATACAAACAAATTTTTAGCAAAGGACATGTAGATTCTCATATTTAATTTCACCATCAATACACCAGTAACCATAAAGTGTTTATGGATGGAGGCTTAATAAAAATTAATAATTAAATTAAATTAAAAATAATTAATTTCAACATGTTGTTGGTAAAGAGAAAAATGCAAGGTAGGTAGTAAAGAAATGAACTAATACTCAGATGGGATATTAAAAGTTATTTTGGAGATATCCTATTACAAATATGGTACTGGTTATGTCATAATCTCATGTTTAACATCTAGGGAAACCTAAGCACAGAAGGCTTCCTATTAGATATCCATAGTGTTGATAAATGAGCATGGTCTGGCTGGAACTCAGTGCCTAAGACCCTTAAATATGCTGTACAACATTGCTCTGGTATGAAGACTGCAGTTTTAAGAATTCTATGAAAACTCATGTGCATGAGTGTCTCGAACAGAAGAATCAAAGTGATAAAATTGAAAACCATAAGAAGAACCAAGAAAACACAGCTAGGTTGTTAAAGAATACAAGACAGCTTACTAACGAGAAAAAAAAGGTTCATTTACATTTGTGTAGAAATCAAATACCAATAAATAACACAATAAAATTTAAGAGTAAGGAGAGAGTGTGGAAGGATCTAGCCCTTTTGAAGTTATTTGTGTATTCACAAAAATGAATATATGAAGACATATATTTTGGTGTGCTTGGGGATAGGGACAAATCATCTGATACGATCAGACCCTCACTTGTCGTAGATATAACAATCAAGAAATATGTCCTTGAAAAATATTTATCTGAAGAAATAAATTTTTAGACTATTGACATATATTTCAAATTTTCATTAAATTATTTAGTGTTCTTTTTTTGTAATCATATTTCTGGTGTTATTATCATGCTCTTAACCTTATTGCTTTGCAAGTATATGAACTGTTGGTTTAACTTTGAACTGATCTAGAGAAGTAAAGCTGATATTAATGAGGGTTGCAAACTAGAAACCTGGATGGATATCTACAGTTCAAGAAAAATAAACTAGGAGACGTTTCCACTGCAATGCACCATGGTAAGGGCTGATACAGCTTAGTGCCAGGTAAAGAAGAGGGTTTACTGTGGCGGAGGGAAATTTAATGCCTCCTTGGCAAGATGCAAGACTGGTGAGACAACTATGGAGTGAGCCCTCAGGTGAGACTGATTATATAAAGAAAGAAGAATAATTTTTGTATCAAGGCTGCTGAAGATTACAAAAAAAGCCATGAATAACAAATTGAAAGTTAAAGAATTACATATTATTTGACAGAATTGTTGGATTTACTTAGATCTTAAACTTGCACACGAGATCTTGGATAATGATGTTTAAACCAACAAGGACTCAATGATAGTGAAATATTTTTTCTCCTTTATTTAAACTTTTTTTAAAAAAATCCAGAATGTTAGGGTGGCAAGAATGAATGGTACCCTTTAATTAAGATCACAGTCAATATTAGTAAACTAGATAGTAAATTACAGAAAATCCAGAAAAAAATACAGTAAATTCTTGAAATCCAGAAGAACTAATTTAGAAAGTATAGAAAATATAAGTTGAAATAAAAACTAAAATGTACATAAAAGGTCGTATGATTTTTCATCTGAAAACACAGTTTCATTAGAATTAGCATATTTTGAAGGAATGTGTCAATTTGACAATGTGTTGGAGCAGAAGACAAAGCAAACTGTTTCAAATTTACCATTTCATCTTTATAAAGTAAAAGTATTTTGGTTTTACAATACTACTATACTCTTTTTTTCCTGGATACTAAAGAACTATTTTCTTCTTTTTATGTTAATGAATCAGGAATCATTATGAACAGCGTAGGTACCTTGCCAGACCTTCAAATCCTGGCAGAATATAAAGGAAGAAAGGACTCTTTGCCCTCACTCAGTTCTCCCTTTGTAGCTTGCCTTTCTTCTTCAAGGTCAGATTAATTTAATTTAATTTCATCTGCCTAAAGTAAGGCCTGTATTCACATTCTATAGTAAACAGGCTCTCAAATAATAATAATTCTAGTTATTTCAAGGCAGGTTAAAGGATAACACTTTCTCTGAAATTATTTGTTTAATAATGTGGAGCTATGCCTACCTTATAGTTCATCTCCCTAGATCAATAAAAACCCCCTATGCCACACTAAGCTACTTTGCTTGGAAATATTATCCTAAAACTATGTATATGAACTGTAGCTTTCTGGTTATCCCTTCAGTGAAAACACAAATAAAATCATTTGTTATGTTTATAATAGCTGTTTTCAATTATAAAAATATAGGAGAATTACTGACAGGCAATACGTGTTAAAAACTTCTGAACATTATGCTTCTGGTTTAAACTTCCAATTTCTGTGAATTCTTCATCTGATGCTTAAAGGCATTTGATCTTCTTTCCATATGGGTTTTTTATTTTCTTTCTCCTATATAAGCAGTATTTCCCTTTTAAATTTTATTCTCTAAAGTATTTACGAATATGTGAGATCTACCAGATTATATCCAAACAAGACGGACAGCTGAGAATGGGAGATCAAGATCTCATAGAGGAGAGACATTCAGTACTGAAGAGACAAGATCACTACATGTCTATATAGTACTACTGTAAAAATATCACTGGATTGTTCTACAATAGCAGCTTAGGAAATAGGTAATTTGTGGTAATATAGGGTAACGGGGTAATAAACCCAATGCCTTGTTTTTTACAATCTTGTCAATAAGGAAACACTGCTTCTCTGGCCTATTGCGTGTGCCAAAAACATACAGTCGTTTAAAGGCTTAAACCCAGAATTTAGCGTGGAAGAACTAGAATTACTCTGACCTAAAATAAGAAAAATTCTAGATACAATAACCACAAATGCTGACAACTGGACTTCAGATCTGGCAGTTCTCATCCAATTTCTGACCAAATATGAGCAAAAAATCAAAAAAAACAATCAACTTCTCTGTGTATAACAGAGGTGGAGTTACTTCAGAGACTATAGATTCCTTTAATCAATCTAAAACAGTTCTATTACAGTATTGAAGGTGGTAACATTTCTATATGACTTCCCAGTCAATGGTGTAGTACTTTATATTTTGTGCCAAAGATGTGAGGAATTTATAGGATGTCAGATAAAAAGGAACTTTCTGGCAGTTTCAAGTTCTATAAAGTTGCTAGCTTCCCAAAGGAAGAAGTTCTGAATCAGAGGGTTCAAAGAGATGAACATTATTTTGAGTCAAACTGCAAAATTTCTAAAGATTGTGTGTCTAACCTGTTCTGATGTAATCTCTTTACTGTCTGTAAGTCTAATATTAAATGTTTTCCTCATGTGAAAACTGAGGTAACATGGGAGAATTCATTACTGTCTAGATATCTAGCAGCTCTAAATCTTCCAATTTTAGTGGTAAATTAGGTTGCAGAGGGACTAAACCATCCATTTATCAAAAAAACCTATTCACATAGTAATCCCCAAACAGTTACAAGTTGTTCTGTTTTCAATAAAATATTACATTTTAAAGAAATGGTGGGACAGAAATCAAATGCAACAGAAAATATTTCTTTTCTAAAGGCTTGGACTATTTGTTTGTTTATACCCTCAAATCCTCTAGAGGAGGTTTTGTTTTAAAATGTAAAACACTAAGTATATTCAAGCATCCCTTTTTACAGCTGCATGAGTATGCTACAGATTTCTTGCTGAAGACAGAAAGAAAAGAACAAAAAAGCAAAATGGTTTCACAGTACCTTCTTATTATTGACCAACAAGAGTAAATATCAAAAGTAATCAATTACAGTTACTCTGAAATATCTTATGATTATATTTTATGTATGCGGTAAGGACCTTTTGGAGTAGGGTACAGTGATTTAGCTATTCTATTCAAATATGACTACAAATGGGACAATATCTAGAGAAAACAGAATAAAGTCAATCTTTCATAATGTAGTTAATCAAACCTGCAAAACCAGTAATGCCTCCATCATCAGTGGTGAGAAACTTTAGTTGTCTTGTTTCTTTCAGGTTAGAATAGGATCAATAGAAATCTAAAAATTCCAGCTCTGGATAGAGAAGAGATTTGAAGGAGAAGGAAGAGCCTGTCCAGATTGTGTCTGTACAAAACCGTCAAACAAGCACATATACACAGGGGAAGGAAGATAAAAGGGCATCAATTTTCTTTGACTCATTTGTTTTCTTTTCTCAGTCCGATAGACGAAGGTAGTATGAAGGATTTTGAGAGGTGTAGCAAATACCCTACACCTGCAATTTCATTTTTTTTAAATCCGTATTACTAAATACTTTATTATTACGATCACTGAATAAACAATGCTTTGTTTTGAAAATGTCATAAGAAAAACGCAAATTTTAACTCTTCTACACAAGGGGAAATATGAGGTATGAGGTAACTTTTCTTCCAGTAGAGTTATCATGTGTAAATACCTATGGAGTCATTTCACTAGCTAAAATCAGATTTAGAATAATAGCAACCCATTTTACATTGATTTTCCCTGTATGTTTTCTCTAAGATAGTTGCAAAGACAAAGTGAGCTTCTTTTTACTTTGTTAGAACCAGTTACTAACTGGTCTTAAGCTCCAAGTCCTTATCACAAACTTTGGCTTCAAATTATATTTGAATTGAAAGAAAAAAAAAAAAAAAAATCCTAGAATCAGTTTTACTTTGCTTCTGATCTGCAAACGGGATCATAACAACCTGACTTTCAGCAGTGACTCTTGGACCACTGAACTCCCTGGTGTTGCCCTCCTTTCCCTCTCTTATCCCACCTCACCTCCTTAGAATGGCAGGACTGCTTCTCACATGGCTTCTTCTTCCACTGCCAATATTGGGTGTGTTAACTGCACACGAGTTTCCATCTGGTCTTCCTGAGGAAAACAGAAAGTTCAGCTTCAGGAGCTAGAGGACACTGAAAGAACAGGCAAAATACTTGAGAAATGGAGTAAATATTAGTAGATTTAGAGGTATAATGATTTAAAGGTTATTGTTAAGGGGAGGCTTGTGGATTAAGTGAATTGTTTTACGATTATTGTGAGTTGGATTATAATTTCACTGTTGGACTGTAGCAACATTCATCGGACTAAAACTCCTGGTTTCATATTTATGATTTGTTCTCTTTTGCCATAACATTAATTTGAGTATTCAGAGACTAATGTGGTCAACTGTATTCCTATATCAATATTTCTGACTCTAGGGAGTCTGCAGCATTTACCATTATAAATTCAATTTCACAAATTATTTTGTGAAAAACCTGCATGGTTTAGTGTTTGATTAATTTTGCTTATTCGTAGAATCATAGAATCATGGAATGGTTTGGATTTGAGGGGACATTTAAGATCACCTAGTTACACTCCCTCTGCCATTGACAGGGACACTTTCCACTAGATCGGGTTGCTCAAAGCCTCACCCAATCTAGCCTTGGACACCTACAGGGATGGGGCATCCACAAGTTCTCCAGGCAGCCTGTTCCAGTGCCTTACCACTCTCATGGCAAAAAATTCTTTCTAATATCTAATCTAAATCTTCCCTCTTTCAGCTTAAAATCTTTGCTCGTCATACTATCTCTGCACCTCCTGACAAATAACCCCTCCCCAGCTTTCCTGTAGACTCCTTAAAGTACTGGAAGGCTGCTATAAGTTCTCTTTCTCTTTTGTTTTCTTTTGTTGTGATTATCAAATAGTTGGCAGAAGAACTGTGAGAAATGGCCAAAAGCAGGGCTAGGTGTCAAAGATTTGTCAATATAAATCAAATTATCAGGCAACAGTTTGAAGTAACAGACAGGAACTGCTGACTAACCAAAGTTCGGAGATGCTGCTAGTGTATCCTAGTGACAAAAGAAACCAGCATACTGACCGTCCTGGAAAGACCTGCTTACCCGTCAGCTGCTATTAAAATGTTTCTATTCTCTTCAGAAAAATTTAGCAACCCCAACAGTGTTGATCTGTGCTGCTCCTCCAAACTGCTGCCATAGTAATTAATCTCTAAATGGTTACCGTGTGCTGTGGTTTGACCCTGGCCGACAGCTGAGCACCCACAGAGTTGCTTATTCACTCCCCTCTGCCACAGCTCAGGGAAAAGTAGAAAGAAGACAAGGAAACTTGTGATTCAAGACAAAAAGTCTTCCCAGGTGTTGTCCAGTCACTTCCTGGAAGTCACGGCTCAGCATGTATTACAGACAAACACTATAAACCAAAAATATCCCCCTTTACTTTTCCTTTCAGTTTCCCTAGATGTGTCAAACGGTGTGAGAAATCCATTTGGTCACTTTTTGATACCTGTCTTGTCTGAATTCCTTCCCAAACTCTTGCCTAGCCCCAGCCAACTTGCTGCAGGGGCCAGGTATGAAAAATAGGAAGTCTTGATGCTATGCAAGCATTGCTCGGCAATGTTACTGAGTTAGCAAGACTGGTTTAGCCACAAGTACAAAACACAGCATCATACAGAATGCTATGAAGAAAATGAACTCCAGCCCAGGCAGACCCTGTAAACAATGTCAGGTTCTTTAAAAACATGGATGGTTTATTACCTATTTTTTCCCCTGACACTCCGAAGTCTACAAACAAGAGAGAGAGCCAATGCATTTCTCAGTTCAAGTCCCTGATCTTTTACTCCACATAATTTACTGGTATCATGTAAATTTATGGTAGTATCAAATGTTAACTTTAAAGTTTTCACTGTTTTTCTGTAATATTCCAAAATTTTAAGCTAGTTGGACACACTTTAAGAATTATAACTAGAAAATCAGCTGGGGAAATGCTTATATTCCCCTCAATTCTGTAATAAGCACACTAGCCGTATAGTGATCATGACTTCTGGTAACGCAATTTTTCCAAATACTTGAAAGTGTCTCACAAGCCAAGCTTATTAATTTTTGTATAAGTTTTATTTTGATGATTAGTTTTATTGCAACTTCACAAATGAAACGTATAGCACTTAGATATACTGCAGGCTGGTGTTTTGTTCTTTCTAACATGTAAAACCCAGGTTTTTGTATTTCTGAAACATTTAAATAACAGATAAGTACTTACATAATGTGCACACCAAGAAATGTGAATGAATTTCTAGAATGGTGTTCAAGGAAATCCAAGTCTATCTGAAAATTTAATGTTGCAGTTACATTTATTTAGCTACAAACATCTTTACAGGACTAGGGTTTTTTGTAATTTTTCTTGCTTTATTTGTAATGTCTTTATTTGTAGTTGTGCTTTCACACATGCACGGTTTTCACTGGAGTGGAAAGTGCTCTTAAGTGACTATGTGTGCCTTCAAGCTGTGTGAACTCATACAAGACTGAACTTTGGAAGCAGTACTTGTTTGTTTGAAAAATTCACTATGTCTCATCCCTAGATATTTCACTGGTCATGCCTTACAGGCAGAGGGAAATAATCACAAGCTTATCTGCCTAACATTTTTATCCAAAGGCCATAGGTTTTATTATAATACATTTTTATTTCTATAGGCTTAATTGTTTAGAAAAACTGATCATCTCAAATAAAATGCAATAAGTTTTCCTCAGTCACCAACAACAGTTGCTTAAAGACATAATGCCAAAATACTTTCAATTATATATTAAACTAAGTAGCTGTATAAGTACTGCCCTTAAGAATGATTATGAGCATATGGATTTAAAAGATCTCAGATATATATGGGGGTACGTCCATGGCAGAATTCTTTAAATTAGAGTTATAAAATACAAACTATAATCAGGATTTATGGAGAGCAGTGGTAAAGACTATAAAAACAGGGAAGGGGAGCTTTTGAACATTTGAAAATGTCTGAAAATGGTTCCACGTGTATTGTTTAAAACCTGTCTTCCTGCTCTCCCCATGAAGTTTAAAGCAGAACACACTGATCTACCGGGTGGAAACGTTTCCAACACAAACTTTTTCTGTCAGTCCATGGCTGAATAAATGGTATGTCATTCATTTTCCACTGTCTCTTGGAAAACAATGCCAGAGAACTCAAAAATTACTTATAACAAATGAACAAAGCCATACAAACAGGAATTATGCCGTACGTATCAAATGTAAAATAAAGATTCTCTTCATCATTGCAGAATATTTTGGATGGTAAGGCAAATTTAGATATTGAATTGGATTTTGAGAAATCAGAAGCTGAGTCATAAGAACTGCATTACATGTAGTATCCCAGGTAAATATTGTGTCATGTACAATTCCAATGGTAATATCACTTTAAAAAAAAAAATCATCTATATGGAAATATATTTGTATATTGCAGAAAGATTAATTGTTACTAATAATTAAAAAATTATACCTGGCCACACAAGTCCAGAGCATTTTGAAATATACTGCTTTATCAAGAGGCTAGTGGTGATAATGAGGTTCAGGAGTGTAAACTTTTACTGACACAACTTGGGCATTACTAGGTTGTTCCAATAAAATATTTGTTACTGGGTAACTGCACCTTGAAGGCTGTTGAATGAGAACAGTCATTTTTAACTAGGTCCCTCAAAAATACAGGTTCAAGAAGATAACTGGGGCTTTGAAAGTCTAAGTACAGAATGATACCATTAGCCTTTATGCCATAAATAGAAATAACTAATATCTTATTGATCATTAATGCTCACTACTGATAACTATGGGAATGCAGTCTCGACAGCTTGCTAGAATCAACTTTAGAGTATTAAATTAATGTGCATGGAACTGCATTTGATAAACAGCATGGGTAGAGATATCTCTAGGTTATATACAAGACCACAATGAAAACAAGGAGCTACTTAGAAAACATACATCAGATACAGGCATGAGGAACAGAACACTGTTCAGATCTGTACATAACCTGCACTATATATAAGTGTACACATATTTTATTACTGTTAAAGGAAGATATGTTTCCACTGTTTGTGTTTGATCCAGTGTTCATTGTATTTGGATGGGCACACCACCCTTGAGGCTTGGTTATAATATAGACGTATAACATATTCATACACATGTATACACATGTATATTTGCTTTTTCTTAAATCATTATGAAATATGTAATACCTTATTATATATAATACTTGTTTTCACATTTGTACACATATCCATGCATATATTTACTCTAGATATAACAGGATTCCAGAGTAGGGGAAAAGGGGGAAAGAAGGAAAGAGAATTACAAGACAGTAATTGGCATCATTGGCTACATACCATTGGGCACTGTGAGGCTCCTGTGAAATTCTCTATTGTCTTTTTCTCCATTCTTTCTCATTTTTCCCAAATCTGTTTTTCCATCTTTCTAGCCTGAATTTTCTCTCAGTTCTTTCCAAGAGCTCCAAGAAATATGAAGTGTCTATTAAATCAGTGTGAATTGCCTCGACAATGTTCAAGATCAGGCTGTGGCACATTTTGTATTTGTTATTTTGCCCAGTTGCCTCATGAAAGTATGACTTTTCTTCCTTATCCCGAAAAGTCTTTTGCTGTTGCATCACCTTCAAAGATGTGATTCATCTCTTTTTCTTGGCAGAGAACAGATGCACCCCTCAGACTAGAACGTCCATGGGGCCATTTGGAGAGGAGGATGTGCAGCACAGCCTGTGAACATTTAGTAGGGGACTGAGATTGCAAGGGGCTGGCTCTGGTGATATTTGAAATGCTGAGGTGTCAGAAAGATGCTGTCTCAAGAAGAAACACATCACCTAAGCAATGAGAAGCACTCTTTTGTGAGAAAAGGAACAAAAGAAAGACTGTTATTTAGTAAAGTTTAGTGCAAGGAGTCTCATAGGGGATTAGATGAAGTTATTAAAGTCAGGGAAGCTAATAGCTGGGCCATCCAGACGCTACAGCAGACGTATTTAAGACAGGAAAGGTGACTGTCTCAAAGCAGCACAGGAAGAAAGCAATGAACAAGGAATATAAATTATCTGGCACACTCGTTTCTTAAAGCCATATGTTAGTCTTTGAGTTTTGAAACTGTGGAAGTACAGTATTGCAAAAGCTATGTCTAAAATAAAGTATCAAGAAGAATAGCTTTTGTGAAGATAAAATATCTATAATGCTGAAATGCAGGATTTGGCCCTTTGTGCATGAACAAGAAATTCTGGTGAAGAAATCCATGAAGAAATCCAACTGTAACTGCCCTGTGTATCTCATACTTAGAAAAGTATCCAAAGGAAAAAATACAAATGCTAACAATAGACTGCAAGCCTTGCTCAGCAAGTTCCTACAGCTAATTAGCAAGATTTCAATTATATTTGGGTATAGTTTAATTAAATTATGCAACAAGAACAACCAGCTGTCTCCAAGAATTAATAGATCATTTTTACTCATTTTTCCAAAGCGTAACCATTGTTATCCTCAGATGCATATGTAGCTATTGCAATGCAGTCTGACTTACATAGCACTGTATGAATATTAACTTCTCATGCATAGCTCATAAATCACATGAATCTACTGATAGCCCCACCTACAGTACTTAATGTTTTTTACTGGAAGTTAATTAAAACAGTTCATTCAGAATGTTTAATTGTTTAATTATAAATTCTATTTTGTGCACTATAGCATTTTAAATCTTTTACTCCATCTGTTCTTTCCTCTGAGTTTTTGCATAATATAGGAAATATGCCTACACACTACTTTTCACATAGCATCTGCCTTAACAGCCCTAGTGAAATGGTCCTCAAATATTTGCTGAGCTAACTGTAACTTGATAAAAGCAGAGATACATCAGAATTGAAAGCTTTTACTGTATTTTATGCACTAGAATGGGATATAGAACATCATTTACCAGTTTAAAAAAGACCTTTTTGTTTCCTAACTTAGGTAAATCGTAATATTCCAGAGCAGCGATTCGTCCCCTATAGAAAGAAAATAATATATTCCTTTATCTTCCCTGTTTACTGTAATAAAAACATTAGTAGAAACTATATAAACTCTATAAACTGTTCTTATACAAATGCAGTACAAATTGGCCTTTCTCAGATTTCTAAGTACTACTACATTCAGAAAACAGATTGACCTATTATTTGAATGTCCAAGTTAATTTAATTGTATATTTATTTATAGAGCAAAGTAGTGAATAAAGTGATTTTAATCAAGTTAGATTAAAGAATTAAATAAAAGGAAAAGGTGAAATTAGGTATTATTTTAAAACTTTTTAGTCATATTTTGACATTAACAATTAAGGCTGTAATGTAGGAGAAATATAGTTGAACTGGTATGCTTTATCACATTTTAGTTTGAAGGGGAAAGCAAAAGAGAGAAGATGTCTCCAAGTGAGGATGAGTGAGTCTGTTCTTATGCTTTAAAGAAAATGTTGTTCTTTGAAAATCTAAACCAAAGAAAGCAGTATTTATAGATAATTTTAATTTTTTTTGTACCTAAGTATTTTAACTTTTCATTTAAACCTGACAGCTTTGAGTGAAAAATTAGTTACAAAACTTCTCCAGTGACCAGAACCAGAAATGAATTAAAAAAAAAACTATTAACAGAGATTCATCACTCACAAGATAAAAAAGCACACTGCAAAAATATTTTTTTTAAAAATACTGCAGAATCCAGGACCTTAATGATATATCTCAGTTGTTAATAATTATGTGTACTAATTTTGATCTCTAGGATTGTAGAATGGCCACGTATTCATTCAAAACCGAGAAGAGAAGGGCAAATATAAAATATTTTAAAAATTTTCCTCTTCCTGGGATTTGTACAGCAAATTAACCTTTGTGTGATCTCTATTTCAGGATGTCAGGCAGGATTATATACTTAATTTGAGGTTCATGTATTTCACACTACATGGCCATTTATGCTTTGAGTATTTTTGCTATACATTTATTTATTGTTATAGAAGATACGTTCTAGTCAGTTGGAATTTTCAAAAACATTCAGCATTGGCTTTTATCACTTTCAGAAGGTTACACAGTCTAATTTCAACGTAGCCTGTGGCTTTTTCCCATTCCCTGTTCATTACAATGCCAGTAAACCTGCTATAAAAAATTAACATTATTAAGGCAAACAAACTGTGTTGTAAAGGTTAACAACATATCAGGGACTTTTTTCTTTCTTTTTTTCTTTTNATAATGCCAGGAAAGCTTATAGTAAAATACAAGTCATTGACCACCATAGGCACATGTTTAGTTCCAGCTGGACATCTCTTCATTATTCTGATTCAACAAATTACCAAGCCACACAACAGAGAATAACTTGTTAAAGAATATCTATCAAAGCCATATGGACAGGGTAATACTATACTACACTACAGTAAGCTTCGAATTTTTGCACGTTTATCCAGTTCCTCAGTATACTGTCTGGAAATACTTTGAAGAACTTCTTGGCACAAGCTGCTTTAAAAAGCTACTTTACTAGTCATATTTGAAATATTCACCATTAGCTTAATTGAAATATATATGCACATATACATTGAGAATATTAGTTTCTGATTTTTTTTTACAAAGAGATCATTCAAATTAATAATAATAGAACGTAGAAGCCCAGCCTCTCCTTCTCTCATTCAGTCTTGTTGAAGAGAGTAATTTACATGACAATAACTCTGTTATCTAAGACGAAAAATTAGAGGAGTGAAAGAAGCTCTATCTTCTAAGGAAAAAAAATAAAAAGAGTCTTATTACAAAAATATAATACCACATCAACACAGCTGCTCAGGCTGAGCCAGGGGGTGACTCAAACCAGCAGAGAGCTTCTCTCATTTCGGTGCCCTAAGTTCTGGCATAGGGTGACTATGTAGTAGTCTGGATGCAAAGTGCACTAATGAAGCAAAAGGCAAGGTCAGCTGAGCTTTAAGCTCAGAATCAGGAGTAGAAACTTCATATCAGTCTGCAGGGGTTATAAAGTGAATTTTTATATACAGATGTTCTTTATTATAGCTCTAACATTACAAGAGAGAGTTATCTTGTATCTCTTTCCAAATCGACCTTCCAGACATACAGAATGTGATTTTCATCAGTTTTTCTGGGCTCACCTTGGCTTTTCCAAAAAACACATTTCTGCTACTTGATAATAGGTGTTAACAACATATACACCTGATGAAAGCTGGAGCGTGGCTTGAAGACATGATCAATTTAATAATCAGCCTATTTCAAATCACCCCATCACCTCTACTTGACATGATCCCAAAAGTCATCTCTCTTTCAATTCCTTCGTCTCCCTCCATAGACACATTCAATCATATCAATGTACAGAAAGAAGTAGCAAGCAGATGCTTATTCTAAATGTAGACTTAGAGATTCACTCTGGCAGAGATAGACTATTAGAGAACAAGAAACAGGAAGGATTTTTGGCTGGCATTAGCCTGATTAAATGACTACAATGGAGTAGCAATTGTTTCTGAGTTTTGATTAGACTTTGAGCTAGGGTTAGGGGTACATTTTTTTTATCAGGATCTCTTATGCTAGGTCCAAATCTGATGCTTAGGACTTCACAGATAGTTTATCATTTGAATTTGGCCAAACCATCTAGTAATTGCTATTGCATGATGAAGTCCAGCACTAGAAGTTAGAATTCACAGTGCTTTCAAGGTAAGAACTAATTGTGAGCACTCACACAGCTTCCCAGGTTGTCTGTACATGTCAGTGCTTGGAAAGCACTATTGCTGTTGGTAAATGGTATATCTCAACAAAGGCTAAGGAGACAAGTAGCACAAAGCAGTTTTAAAACATGCTTAACAAAAACCTATTTAGATTCTTTGGACAGATTTAAGTATCAGATTGGCAGCCTTGTCCTTATTATAAGTATCAGAATTATACCACATTTCACTATTTCAATGACACCATCTACAATTTCTGCTTGAAACTCTCTTGCATAATTCAGAAACAAAACAAAAAAAACCCATCAAAGGTCCTCTGTGTCTATACAGAGTTAACCTCACACAATAACTTAGGCTCAGGCACATTCTTTTCATATAAATAAAAATCCACAGGAAGCCTTAACATTAAATTTAAAGTCTGATATGTCATTCCAGTCTGGGTAACTGGTCAACAATGAAGAAACAAGAACGTAAGTTACAAGATGACAGAAAAGCACACCAATAGAAAAAAGAAAAGTGGGGTTTAGAACCTGAGGAATGGAAACCTTCCCAGTATCTCCCTCTGTAATTCAGAGAGCATTATACCCTGAGTGTCCCTTCAGCTGCTCAGCATGAGAGTCTAATAGCAAAACACGAGTCGGTTCAAAATGGAGAAACTGGAGTACTTATCAGGCTCAGCAACAGAGATCAAGCAATCTGCTTACAGAGGCAGATATATTTTTAAGAGACTTAGGTTTTAAATCAATAACTTCCACAATGAAGCACTTGAAGAAGTTATGGCAAGTTATGAAGAGTTAAAAGTGAAACTAAGCAAAGTTCATCAGAGTTTTGAAAAAGCACTAGGCTTCCTCTATTCTTGTCCCTAATTTGACTAAATATTTACTAATTTAATTTTGAAAGAAATAGCTTTGCATTAAAAGTATGATTGCTGTAGTAAGTTCATAAGCATTTTAAGTATTTTTATAACTCTAAGGAAGTTTTCTCTATAATTACAAAGGAAATATTACACTGTAGCTTTAGCACTATAATTTTAATAGACTGTGCTAGCTAACACCCTGTATGCTACAAGCATTCATTCTATCAGAATAGTTCTGGCACAAAACTAGTGAAAACAAATGAAATCTAATGAAAACAAAACAGGAAGTCCAGTTTTTACTTTGAAAATATTGCTATTCCTAAACAATATGCTGGATTTGAAAAAACTGCTGTCACAGGAAAATAACTTTTGAGAGATTCCTTCAGAAATGTCCACATTCAGTTCCAACATTATGATGTTAAAGCACTGATTTAAGTCAGGGAAAGAGAGACTTTCTTCAAGTGGTTAAAGTTTCAATTATAGTTTTCAGCTTCATACTTAGGAATTTTTTGCTCAAAAATCATTCAAGAAGCAATATTTCCTCAAGTCATTGTTACTATTATAAATGAAAACAAATCATATTTTTTCTAATGACATTTAGCACTATTATATCAAAATCTAAGAAGTGTAATTATATAGACATGATATTTCACATCTACAATTATTCTATACATGACTGTTAGACAAACTTATCATGATGGAAATTTTAGGACTTCAAAAGTAGAGATGTCTTTCTCAGTATTTCTTGTGCAGTATGGAAATACTCATCCAAAGAACTCTGCAACAACAGAAAGATCTGGTGAATTCTCCGCGCTGCAGCTCAAATTATGCAATACAAATTTAGTACCTTAAACAAAAATCTGTATTTTAGATAAGGTAGACTGTAACTGCAATGGGTATATGTCAGAAAACTATCAGGCTGCTTAGTAAGGGTTGTCGTTCTCAGTGCTCCTTTTCCTATTAGAAACAGCCATAGCCAAAATGGGATTCACTTTCAGATGTTTCTGGTTATGTTCGGCATTATATTCCCTGTTCACTCACACTGCTCTGATGTGAAATGATGTTCTCTGCAGGAGTTTTCAGTTTTTCCAAAAGACACCTCTGTGGTATTTTTCTGTCTTTTTAAGACTGTAATTTGGCTTCATTTAAAAATGAATGCTATATGTACTGATCTTGGATGGGGAGTCAAGGACTGTGTTATTCAAAAACCATTTTGCCTATATCAAGCCCCATAGAACTGATTTCTTTTGCAATTTAAAATGTGTCTGTGTCCTCAGAATATTTTACTGAGTAGATATGAAATAAAATATACAATAATAAAATTTCATTTGAATTGGAAACAGGACAATGCATTTTATTTAAAAGAGCTCCCTTCCATTACACCTTTCCACTCTTATGATTCTGAGAGGTGGAGAAGGTGAAATCACAGTGAAGGAACTTTTCACAGTTTTAATAGTAATGGAGTTCCAACTCTTCTTTATCTTCATCTTGACTGAGTAATGAAGTGATATCAGTCTCTGGCATTAACATCAAGACTTGTGGCTTGAACTGCCTGTCCTGTTCACTGCTGAAGAGGTTCTCAGTTGGTGTGCTCTAGTGTATAAGCAACCATGGGACTGTGCCAAATAACACGGAAGAATAAACTTTTATTTTCTTCTTTCTTTGGACACTTAGCCTGCTTAAAAGTCCTGATATAATGGAAACAGTTGTTTGTTTGTTTGTTTGCTTGCTTTTTTAAAAAATAAAAATATAGCAGCTCAATAGTGAAGGACAAAGGAATACTTCCCAGATTCTTTGCCTTGGAATCTCACTTATTGTGCATTCCTTCTTCATACAGGATATAAGCCAGTTAGCAAATAGGGAAGAGCTATGGTGTTTCCAAAATGTTGCCTGGACCGAAAAATCTGAGACTTTGTGGCATGAGTAGAAATTGCCTTCTCCATAGTAAAGACATGAATATCTATGGATAGAAATCAGACATAATAGTAAGAAGTTACTGATGGTCCAGAAATTCTGTACACTAATGTGACTTCATTGATTTAAAAACAACTGCGTTAAGCAAGACAAATAGAATTTGTCTTTTAGTTCTTCATTTCATGCTGTAGACAGCATAATATTCTGTAGGGGATTTTCTTGC